>PVKE010046501.1:0-12237 GCA_004027555.1 Craseonycteris thonglongyai | reverse complement strand
AACTATGTTTTAACTGTAAAATTAGGGGGTCGTCTTATACACCCGGTCATCTTATACGCCAGAAAATACGGTAAATGCGTTTGCCTGTTGTGTGGCAGTAGTATTGCAGTGCCAAAAAAACATAATGTTGAACATCACTTTCAGACAAGTCATACCACTTTTGATAGGAATTATCCACTTAAATCTGAAGTAAGAAAGAAAAAAATAAATCAACTAAAATTAAGTTTAACTACTCAACAGACTGTTTTCACTAGACATGTGGAAAAATCTAAAAAGGCAACCATTGCTTCTTTCAAAATTTCTCACATGCTCGCAAAGAAGATAAAAACCTTTCCAGGATGGTGAATTGTTAAAAGAAACATTTCTGACTGCTGCCGATTGCTTGAGGAATATTCTAACAAACATGAGATTATGTCGGCGATACAAGACCTACAGTTGTCAAATAACACAGTTACAAGAAGAATACACGCAATTTCAAAAGACTTGCAAACTCAGTTAAAGACTGACTTGGAAATATGTGACTGCTTCTCTCTGCAATTTGATGACTCAACCGATATATCAGACACTGCACAGTCAGCAGTTATGGTGAGAATGGTATTTAGTAACTTCACAGTAAAAGAGGAGCTGTTGCAAATATTACCAATGAAAGGACAGACGAGAGGTGAGGATATTTATAAAACTTTCAGAACATACACCAGGTCGATAAACATGCCTTTGCATAAGGTGTCTGCGATAACTACTGATGGGGCACCAGCAATGGTTGGTAAAAACAAAGGATTTATTGCCCTTTGCAGGAAAGATGAATCATTTTCAAACTTTATGCCCTACCACTCTATTATCCATCAGGAAGCTTTGTGTTGTAAAATACTGCCCTTTGAACATGTTATGAAAATAGTCACAAAGATAATCCACTCTACTTGAGCAGCTCCATTGCAACACTGACTTTTCAAGGCCCTGTTAGAAGATACTGAAGATAAAGAACACGATCTCATCCTGCATACTGAAGTACGTTGGCTCAGTAAAGGTAAAGTTCTTACAAGATTTGTTTCCTTCACAGTTCCAGGCACGTTTAATGAGGCATGAAAATCAAAAGCCAAATCAATTAAAAAGGTAAAAACAATATTTTTTCTTTTTCATGTCTGTCAAAAATATTCACCAAAACTTTATCTTTTGTATATTATTTATTTATTTATTTTTGACAGAGAGAGAGAGAGAGAGAGAGAGATACAGAGACAGAGAGAGAACTGAATTGGGGGAGCTCCCAGTTCAGCATATGGTTCCTCACAGGCCAGGACCAGGATTCGATCCCTGGTCCCCGGCGCTGCAAAGTGAGTGTTTAACCCACTGAGCCATCCCGGCTTCCTCTCACCAAAACTTTAATCTTTTAAATAAGATTCACATATTTCATGATTGGTATTATGAAGGATCTTTAGAAAAATTCCCAAAGAGTCCATGTAATAATTGATCTTTCTCTTGGGAATGTTCAATACTCATAGATGAATATTTCTGTACTATGTGAAATGGACAAAGGTGTCTGTGTCTTTTATGTAAATACTAGTTTCTTGATCTGTACTGGGGAAAGAAAAAGAATAGCAGCTACTAATCATCCATGTGAAGCCTTATTGCATTTGACTATATGCTGCCTGGTTGCTTGATTCAGATATCTTGGAAAAAGATCACACACACACACACACACACACACACACACACGAATATGTATGCCCCTTTGTAAATTTTAATAAAACAAAGAAAAAATTCAATTAGATTTCTCTATTTGCTCACATTTGTACTACCTTTAAAGCAATAGAAAACTAATACACTAACGTATCCATATTGCTAAAAATAATTGGACATTCAACACTAGGCCCTTAGAAAAAAAAAGTGGGTGGGCGTTTGGGGAAAAGACACCTATTTATCAAATGCAGTGGATGAAGAAAAAAGCCTTGGACCATACTCGGTCTCTTCCTGGATCACATTAGGTCTTATCTAAAGGTACTGATCCTCCAGAAAGTTACATAGAATGTTTGGGTCTCAGGGATAATGGAATCAGAAGATACACGTGCACTATTCTCTAGGAAAGGTCAATGCTCTAGTAATGATCTGTCTTTGACCACTGCTCTCACAGGCAGAGCCCAAGTATAGTAGAAGTCATGTCTCCAGAAAAACAGAAACTATATATATATATATATATATATATACACACACACACATACACATATATATATACACATACATACATACACACACACACACACACACAAACTAAGATATAGATATAGATAAAAATGATAGAGATAGATATAGTAAAATATATAGATATATAGATAAGTGAGTATCTGCATGCGCATACACATATATGCACACATATATACAAGGGCTGTCCAGAAAAAGTATAGCTACAAATGCCTCTATTTTTTATATTACATGGCTGGATACTTTCCAGATAGCCCTCATATACATATATATGTATATGTATATGTATATGTATATGTATATATATATTGACTATGAGAAATTATTTCATTTTATTATGGAGTCTGAGAAATTCCATGATTTGCCATCTGCAAGCTGGAAACCCAACAAAGCTGGTGAAATAATTCCAGTTCAAGTCCAAAGATATGAGAACCAGAGGAAGTGATGGTGTAAATCTCAGTTCAAGGGTAGAAGAATATGAATACCCAAGTTCAAGTAAGAAGATAAGGGATGAATTCCTCCTTTCTCCACCTATTTTCTACTCAGACTTTCAATAGATTGGATGATGCCCACCCACAACTGGAGATGCAATCTGCTTCTCATAATTCACCAATTTAAATACTAATCTTTCCAGAAAGACTTTCACAGACACACCCAGAAATAATGTTTAATTTGGGTACCCCATAGCCAGCCAAATTGACACATAATATTAGCCATCACACAGATGTTGCTCCTCAAAGCTCTCTATGCCAAATTAGTTAGAAGCAGAAGCTAAGTTACTCACTGGTACGTTTTCTCTTAAGACTCATGATTTAGAAGCATTACACAATTATTGGCTCAATTGTTTTAGTTTTCTTAGGAGAAAGTGCTAAATGCTACTACGAATTATATATATATATATATATATATATATATATATTTAAAAACCTTATGTTGAGGCTATCATTGACTAGTAGAAAATCCTTAGTCTTCCTTTTCATAAGCAAATGAGATTCATACAAAGGCTTATACTTGCTCATATTTTCTCATCTCCTAAAACCATATAGTCTAAGAGAACTTTAAGATATCCCTTCTGTTTCCAGAATTTTTAATCAATCCAACAAATGTTTATTGGGTACTTACTTTTTAAGCTTTAAAAATAATTATTATAATAACAAGTACCATTTATTAAGTACCAGGAACTGTATTAATTGCTTTATATTTAAAACTTCACAGTAATCTAATAGAGTATATAAAATTATTAGTCCTATTTGTGTGGGAAGAAAAGCTATTGTTATATGTGTTAAATATGCCAAAGTGTCTAAAATGAGTTATGTCCTCTTTCTAAACTCAGGAAATCTATCATGCCAGAGACAGAATAGCATATATATCATATCATATCATATCATAAAATATTATATCATCACATGAGGAATATAGTCAGTAGTGTTGTAATAAATAAATATGGTGTCATATTGGTACTGGATTTATTAAGGTAATCACTTTGTAAGTTATATAAATATATAATCACTGTGTTGTGCACCTCAAGCTAATACGTGGTATGTGTACGGTAATTGAAAAATAAGAATATTAAAAAGGAAAGTTTATATCTGATACTCCAACTAGTTCATAAAATAAAATAACAATAAATAGAACCCCATAAAATAGTATAATGTATAGTCAGAATTGGAATTATTTACTTTTCAAGAATGTAAAGAGGTAAAATGTGGACAGAGGGGGAATAATACCTTTGTGGACTGAATGGCATCTTAGATGTGTCTGGAAGGATAATGTTACTGAGTATTTATTGATCAATTAACATGCACTAGGCTATGCATATGCCTTATCTCAGATCATTATACTTGCACTTATCAGAAAGATGTTATTATTTCTATTTTATAGATGAAGAAACCTGTTCAGAGAGTTTAAGTTATAGTGTTTCTCAGACTTGAACATGAATCACAATCACATGGAGTGCTTGCTAAAACATGGACTTGTGGAGTCCACCCCCTCAGATTTTAATTTGATAGGTCTGAAGTATGGTTGGAGACATTGTAGTTTTACCCCTTTGCCTGATGGTGCTGATATTCCTAGTCGACCTGGTTTAAAGGATGTGGCTTTGGTCTTGCATGATTAGGCTGTGGTAGTATTAGGATTTGATTCACAGTTCTGTCTGCCTGTGTCAAAAGACTATAATACACTTATTTATTGCCATTGAACCTATACATCCTCTAAGTCAAGTTAGTGAATGAATACATTTAGTAATCCACTTCAATTTGCTCATTACTCTTCCTCTCCTGGTCTCCTCTCTCCATTAATGCAACCTGTTTTCTTCTATAACTTAAGAAAATTATTTACTTGTACATAGTTATATGTGTCTCATAACAGGTCAAGAGAGATACTCAGAAGAAAACAAACATTAAAGAGTGACATTTAAGAAATGGTCTCAAATTAAAATTAAAGATTATCATTTGAACTATCAATTGATCTTTGGAAACATATATACTTGGCACAAGTGAAAAAAAATCCATTGTAATTATATTGCATACCCTACATTCATACAATTCTTTATTAAGTTTACAAACTCCTGTACATTTGCACTAAATTTTTTTGTTTTCAAAGCAACTTTGTGTTCACTGACATGGCAAGTTTTACATAGTTGTAACATAGGATCCGAAGGTGAAAGTGATTCTTCAAAGTCCTTTGTTTGGCTGATATGTCTTCTGAATTTTCACATAGCATATAATCTCATCAATGGAAAAGGATTCAACTGCATCTTCAAAATGGCTTTCTGAATACAGATTAGTTTTTATTTAAAATATAGTTATCCTCAATTGCTAAAATAATTATTCTCTAATAAACTTTGTCAGCTGGAGTTTTCAGTAATGGAAAAAGAGGAAGTAAAATGTTCAGTTCTATTCATATTCTAACATTAATACAGAGAGTTAAATATGATTTCACACTAAATAATGGTAAATAAAGGCAAAGAAAATTCAGTACTAACTTTACTTTCTCAAAAAATATATATAATAATAATTCAATTTATATAATTAAAGATTTAGTGGGTCAGCTGCCCAGAATGATCAAGATCACACTGTTATAAAAGAATCTAGACCATGAGTGTTACTTGCATTGGCAGGAAAGCATTCTATTTCACACAGAGCTTCATCACTAAGAGGACCAGTGGTTAAAGTGATATTCTTTCCTTTTATAATAATATAAAAGAATTCTGATATTGAGACTTCCTAGACTTAACTAAATTACTATAGGACGTGGAGGAAAAGAAGTCTCTAATGGAACAGAAATCCTAAAACTAGAATAAAAATTTTAGTCTTTGACATCAAGAGGGACCTCTGTTTTCTGCCAGAGGCTCATTCAAATTAAAATCTATGCAGCCCCTTTTTTACATTTATAAAATCCAAGATTTTTGAACATACTTTACTATTCGTAATTGCCTCTGAGAAACTATCACCGAATGGACCAAATGTTTAACATGGCAAATTGTATTACTTATGTAATAGGATTCCTGAAAACCTGAAGCACTGAATAGTGAAGAAACCAGAGAGGGGAGACCTTGCAGTGGAATCCATCGTCTAACATTTTTTAGCCAGAGCTTTGAGGAAGCAACAATAGCGAGAAATCTAGTCCTTACTGCTTTGCTGCAAAGGTAAGGTAATGTCATAGGAAAAGAGGTCAAGCTTTTTCTGTGGCAAATGGACAAAGTTGAAATTAACAAAGGCCTTGCAAGTGGTGGTCACAAGCACTAAGGGGAGAATAAGCCTTTTGTGTACTCTGTGCAGAGGTCTGGGGTCACACGTTGATGCTTTTAGCAACCTTCAGCATGGAGAAAAAAGCATGGTCACAGACTTCATCTTCAAATACAGGGCTGATGACTCTCAGTGCTCCTCATACTTGGACAGATGACAAGATTTAGATTTCTCTGTTCACCAAATTGTTGCTCTCTTATGAGTAGCTCAGTCAGAGTCATCCTTTTGTTCTATACTAGTAGATAAAATGCATTACTATTTTTGAATTTAGAGAACCACAAAGCTAACTGTCAACTTACTTTGTATCTGTAATCAAGGTGTTCAAATAACACAGACATACACTTGTTCACAGATTTATTCTACTGATGTTCAAATGAGACTCTAATGATAATAGTTTCACATTTTAAAAACTGCAGTTGCACAGCACACAGGCTTAGTATTTCATTTTTCCTCAATTAGCCTTCTCAATAGATGCTGAATATTAAGCATAGTATTTTATGACCAAAAAATATTGCCTTTAATGCTGTCAATAATGGCATCCAATGTCTAATTACCTGTGGTTTTAAGTCCAGAAAGAGTTTGATGTTTTTGTTTTGTATTTTTCATTTACAATCCACTTAGAAAGCTAAAATATATAAAGTGCATGTAAAACAGTTAAGGGATTGCATCCAGTATATAAGTTAGCATAGTTTTTATTGTAAAATGTGATTATTCTAATGAAACAATGGTTTACTTTTGCTTTATTCTTTAAATGTTTGTTGCATGTAGACAATATTAGGCACTGTTAGAGAGATAAAACTTTTGTGATCTCTGACATGAAGGAGCTTATCATCTAAATTAGAAATACCAGCAATAATCTTCCTGGTATAGAGAATGCCCAGATAAACGCCTGACACATTATAAGACCTCACTAAACTGGTGTTGAATAAATGGATAAATAAATGAATATATAAAAATAATTTAGAAATATAAGAGACATAAATAGTTTTACCAATAAATAGTACAGACCTCTTGCATTAGTGTTAGAAGAAGTGAGGGCAATATGAATTCAAGTGGTTAGGAAAGACCTTTGAGCTTCAGGTTTTTATCTGTAAAATGTGTAGTTATATCAGCTCAATTAAAATTAATTAATTAATATTGTATGTGAAAATACTTTGTAAACTGTAAATTCTGTGCTCAAAAATAGGACATTGGGGATGCTAGGATGGCTCAGAGGGTTAAGTGCTTGCTTTGCAGTCCTGGGGTCTGAGGATTAAATCTCAGCCTCAGCCAGTGCAGACCCATATGCTGAACTGGGGTGTGCCCCTAGCTCAGTTCTTGCTGGGGCTAGTGCAGGAGGCCCTTGACTCAGTTCCTGCCATTCACAGCCCCATACTGTGGAGTGAAACTATATTGAAAACTAGTGATGTACAATTATGGAGACTGCTCTGGGCCCTCCCTTTTCTCTCTGTCTCTCTCCCTCTCTCTGTCAAAAAAACAAAACAAAACACACACACACACACACACACACACAAACACAACAAAACAATAAAAATAAATCTTTAAATAAACAAAAATAGGACATTGTATTTTATAAGTAACAAGTGTAACTTGACCTCAAATGATGGGCACAGTTAGGCTGGCCAGAAATGTAGTAAGTATACATATCTGACTGTAAAAATGAGGACGATGTGCATAGGGGACAGCCGAAGACCAGTATACCAAACTATATAAAGTATAAAATTGGTATTGGGAAGGTAAATTGGAGCTAGAGGAAAATAATTTTTATTTAATAAATAAAATAGAGACTCAGTGAAGAGCCAAATTGGCAGACAGAAGGATGAAAATGGTGCTTTAGCATCATAATATGGAGTAGAGTAAATAGGCAGAATTGCAAAAAGGAGAGTTTAAACTCTAGGAAGCATCTAGTTCAGTCTAAATGACATTCACCTGAACCATGTAGAACAGGATATGAAGTCATGAATAGGTAAGCACTAATGGCGGCCAAAAAACTCATTATCATAAGATTTAATAGGCAGAAGATATAAAAAGCTCATATTAATGTTCTTAATATTTTTGTATAAACATATAATTCTCAATTCTCACTTATCTATAGATAATACCCATTGAAGATTATTTACTCTGTCCCCATTAAAACCAAACTAAATAACCATAATCCAATATTGAAAAAAAAAATAATTATTGTCAAGTATTACTTAAAATAGATATTTAATATTGATGGCTTAAAATTCAGGTCAACAGGTAATCAGACATAATTTTAAAATATGGTGAACAAAATCCTTCCCTAGGTTTTCTCTGATAATATTTTAAAGAGATATTCTAAAGGAGTTTTCATTAAAATGTAAGCTATAGAAAATAAAATGAACTAACCCCGTCTCTGAGCATGCAATTTTTACTAGGTGATAGATGAAATATCTGTAATTAATAACAGGAAATAATATTTTCTTCAAATTCAGTTATCAACACTTTGTGTGAAGAAAAATTCTTGAAAATATGACCTCTTTCAGACCTTTGTCATATTTTTATTTCTGATCATTTAAAGGGCTAATATAATGCTATGTATATATAAAAATTTTATAAAGGTGTCTGGTTAAAGTTAAATAAAGTTAAGGAAGGCAAATGATTTTAAATAAAATCATTTATTTGGTATCATTGAGCATTATATGCAATAGGCTGTACAGAAATAAAAGTATAGTTTTTGAATATGGATGATTTTTCTCTAATACTGATTATAAAATAACAAAAGTATAAATATATGAAAGTTCTAAGGAGCAGGAGAGCAGTAGGCTTCAAGCTTAGGCATTTGCTGGAAGTCTTACTATTTTAAGTTCTCTTTCTTTTTTTTTTATATCTTTTTATATTTATAGAGAGTAATTATTTTTTATCTTCAGTGCATATTTATTTCTATTTTACTTTTGACAGATAGAGAGAGAGACAGAGACAGAGACAGCTAGAGAACCGAACTGTGGGAACTCCCCAGTTCAGCATGTGGGTCCTGCCTGGGCCGGAGCCGGGATTTGATCCTCGGTCCTCGTGGCCTCAAAGCTAGCGCTCAACCCGCTGAGCCGTCCCGGCTTTCCCGTAGTTCTCTTTCTTAAAGGCAGTAAGTAGTCAGCAATTGTCTTCTGACACTCCTCTCTTTCAAATTTTTTAGGCAGCAAAAGAGGAGAGCCTGTACTTAAGTATTTTAAAAAATAATAGAATTTATTGCTAATTAAAACTATTGGAGATATTTTAAAACATTGGCTACACCTCTTTACTGGCTAATGAGCTAAGGAGAGAAAACATGTATAGGTGCAATCATATGGTAACTACTAGAAAGTGACTGTCAGTTAAACAATGAGTTCTCTATTTGGTTGGTGGGCATCCTCTGAGAGATTGTATCTTCTCTGAAAATAGAGATAATAATTGCTGTATAATTTCTGCACTTACCTGCTTAAATCTGAACCCCTGGTCTACGGAGTGCCTTCCTTAAAATTCTCTAAATCGGCTTTGGTACCAGTCAGCAGTGCCAACCGTGGAAGGTGCCCTGAGCCCAGACTCAATCCTCTGTGGGTCATAGTCACTGGAAATGTTATCTTCAAAATTTTCTAAATTATCCTTTGGTATCTGGGATTAGCCCAGGATAATACTGCCATGACGGCGTATCTTGGACCTGCTCTATTTCTATTTTGTTCTTCTCTTCATTTCTACTACCCTATAGACTGGGTAGCTTATAAACAGCAGAAATTTACTGCTCCCAGTTCTGGAAGCCGGAAGTCCTAGACAAGGGTGCCAGCAGGATCACATGCAAACCCTATTCTGGGTTGCAGAGTTCTCATTATACCCTCATGTGGCGGAAGAGGTTAGACTCCACCATCATGACATAATCACTTCTCAAAGGCCTAAATACTAATGCCATTACATTTGGGGATTAGGATTTCAACATATGAAATTGGAGGAGGGGGCAAAAACATTCAAATAATAGCACCACCACAGGTGCCGATTAACCAGATGTCCCAAGAATTTTCAGGTCTCATGGCTCTGTGGAGTGATTTTTGAGTCCAGTACTTTGGCCTTGTAACTGAAGGTAACTTGTGCAGACACCACTCTTTCTTTGTTACGTTATGACCTTAAATTGAGCTGTTAGAATGCTATGTGCACAGGGATTTGGGTTATTCAAAGTATTTACATAGCCAGGACACTTGCACAAAGTGTTTACACAAAATCTGCCACCCACATTATTATTACTTAGAGATCCAATTTTACAATTATCTAGACCAGGGGTGTCAAACTGGCAGCCTGCAGGCTGCATGCGGCCCCCAAGGTAATTTTTTGTGGCTCTGAAATAAAATGAAAATAGAAAAAGTGGTTATGAAGAAAATAGCGCTTAGGGGAGATCGAGGCAATACTGTACACACAATTCCCTCGTTAACCCTTTAACTACTGAAGACAAGTATACATGTGACCCAGTGCCTTTCCTGGGGGCCTGTGGGCATGTATAAACACACTGACTCAGTTCCGGCGACGTTTGTAAATGTAATGTGGCCCACATGAATCTTGCCTGTTGCACCAAATGGCCCATGTTTTAATTGAGTTTGACACCCCTGATCTGACTAATGATTAATTATTTTTTGTTACAGTAGACATCTGTGAAATTTAAAGTCAAGTGACAGACTTCAATCAACTAACTATAGTTTCCTGGAAAAAGACATTTAAAAAGTGACATTTCAGTGCCATAAAGGTTGTAAGAATGATTTATCAAAAAAGTCTTCTAAACATATTTTTGCTTCAAAATAATATCAATATTTTCCCTTTGCTTCCCACAATTTACCATGAACTAAGGAAGAACATATTATAGCCTGACATACCTATTCTAGGTAAACCCTAATATAAAGTTTCTAGAGCCATAGGCAAAATGTGTTCTCTTGGCAGAGAAAAGCACAGATCTAGAGTTTATAGAAGCACCACCCACATACACACCTTAGACCGTTAACATTATGTAATATGTTAACCTTTTCCCCTTTGAACCAAGCAATCACCAAGTACCTTTTACCTCTCTCCTTCGCTATCTCCTCTCAGTGCCCTCTTTCAATAACAACAACAACAACAACAACAAAAACACATACTTTTATAGTTTATAACAGTAGAAAACATTCTATATTATAGTTTATAACAGTAGAAAACAATTCTATAGGGATAGAATTGTAAAAATCCAGGTGTACAATATATCTGGCTTATTCTATATTGGGACAAGTAAAAAGATAAAATCTAATTTCAGTAGATGAATTTATTTCCATTGTACTGAAAATAGGTTATATTTGAAAATGAAAAAATGACTAAAATGAATACAGTAGCTTGTTATTATAATTAAATGAGCAGCAAAACAGTAAGTAAGCTTTATGCATAGAATTTCCTGAAAGACATATACAAATCAAAACTAGGTATATTATTATTAAATCTCAGATCTCTTAATTTTCTCTTTTTAGTATGATTACGTTCAGTGAGTTTCTGGGTTTCATCTTTCTGATTGTCATTAGAGCCTCAGTTTTCCAAAGTATTTAAAATGTGTTGAAAGGAAAATGTTGAATGTTGAATGACATGAAATAGACAGACTGGTGTTAGTAGATGTTCATCAGTTCATCCATTGCTGTCAATGAAGGAAAAATTACATCCAAGATTAACAAAACTATAAATGTCTTTATATTCATTAGGGAGTTTAGAGACAAGAGTTGGAGAGGTCCATATTTAAAATACAACCAATCTAGAACTTTGAAGACTACAAAGCATGACCAGAAACATGGTATTGAATAACATAAGTCCATCAGTGAACCAATACTGTCATACATAGAATACAGTGATTAAAATAAATTACCTACTGGATCTTTTTCTGTTATGCCATTTTATGCTTTAAAGCATTAAATTATATCATTCCATCAGGTCAGATTTGATAGTTCAGAAAATAAATTTGTGAAGATAAATTATTTCATATTATTGTGCAAAATTTAGTAATACTTTCTCACTGTATTTAAACTGCACTTGTAGTTAATAATAGTACTAGTAACAGTAATAATAGTAAAGAAGGAATATATAAAACAGCTTTGATAAATAAAGGTTTCCTTCAATGTATTTTACTTAATTTTTCATAGTTAAAAAGCCTACTACATCTTATCATTTATACACACACACACACACACACACAATCTAATCCAGTTAGTTAGAATTTGGAATAATTTGTCTACTGTTACTGTTACTTTAAAGTTGTAAAATGTAAACTACTAGGGAAAACTCATCATTTAAAAAAAGATACATTATTTTT
>PVKE010046499.1:0-12238 GCA_004027555.1 Craseonycteris thonglongyai | reverse complement strand
CTGGCCGTGGCCGACAGCGGAGGCGAGCCGCCGTCCCGCGCGGTCACGGCCACAGCATAGGCCGCCACGCTCTCGCGGTCCAGGGCGCTGTCCAGCACCAGCGAATAGTAATTCTTGAAGGTGGACACCAGCCTGAAGGGGACATGAGGTGACAGGGTGCAGGTCACCTGCCCGTTGGCACCGGAGTCGCGGTCGGACAGATTGATCAGTGCAATGACAGTGCCCACTTGAGCGTCCTCTTGGACGGGCAGAGATAGAGAGGTTATGACCATCTCTGGAGTATTATCATTCTCATCCAGGAGTTTCACTATTACTTTGCAGTGTCCAGTTAATGGGAATGTACTTTTATCTACAGCATCAATATTAATTTCATATAAGTTACAGTCTTCGTAATCCAGTTCTCCTTTAACTCTTATCTCCCCACTATTAGCACTGATTATAAATTTAGATTTTACATTGTCAAGAACAAGATTACTAAAGAGGTACACTATTTCCTTATTAATGCCCTCATCTGCATCTGAGGCATTCAATTTAATAACCAACGTCCCATTTGGCGTATTTTCCAGTAATCTGACATTGTAAATTGATTTATCAAATTTCGGGGCATTATCATTTGCATCCAATACATTTATCAATAACTGAATTGTACCTGTTAATTCAGGGTTTCCTCCATCAACTGCAATCAATAATAAACGATGTTCTTGGGTTTTTTCTCTATCTACTGGCTTCTTCAATACTAGCTCTAAAAAGTTTCTTTCTTCTTCATTTGTTTTAACATCCAAATCAAAATATTCATTAGAATTTAACTTGTATCTTAATTCTGCGTTTGCTCCAATATCCATATCAAATGCGCCCTCTAGTGGAAATCGGGAATCAGCTATTCTTGACTCTAAAATAAATAATCTTTGTTCTTGTCGGAAGAACCTTGGCGGGTTGTCGTTAATGTCCTTCACCGCCACCTCCACATGGAAAACCTGCAGCGGCCTCTCCACGATCACCTCCAGGTGGATGCTGCACTCCAGGCTCCGCCCGCACAGCTCCTCACGGTCGATCCGAGAATTCACAAACAAAATGCCATTCTGCAGATTTACCTCCAGAAGGTCCCCGCGGCCTTGGGACGACACCCGGAACAGGCGCGGCACCAGCTCCGCCAGCTCCAGCCTCAGGTCCTGCGCGATGCGGCCCACGAAGGTGCCGTGTTTGGCCTCCTCCGGGACGGAGTAGTGGACCTGGCCGCTCCCGGCCTCCCAGGCTGCGAGGAGAAAAGAGAGCAGCAAACACCGGGCTCCTGGACTTCTCTGGGAATATACCATCGCAAATTTGATGCAATGTTCAAACAGTTTTGCACTGCCACGCAATAGCTTTGGGAAACTTTAATTCCCAATTTGCTATAATTTTTAGTCTCCTTGTCTTTTCATCTTCAGCAGCAGAGTAAAGAATAGAGTGGTCTCCTTCGTTTCTGTCTAAGGAATATAAACTCACTGTTCTTTGTTGTCAAAAAAAATACGTAAAATAAAATACAAACGCGGTTTCCAGCGCCATCATGTGGATGAAAGGGTGAGTATTTTACTTTGTTATGCTTTATTTACCTTACATTAGTTGAATATTTCCCAGTTTCAATGACTCGTTCATTATTTCCCTTATCTGTAATCAAAAATGTCATTATATTTTAAATAAAATAACAATTTTGCATTAAATATTACAAAATCAATACTACTGAAGTGTGACCACACCAATCTTTATTGGAGTGATTTGTATTGATCTATTCTGTTTAGGCTTCATATATTCCCTAACTGACTAAAAGTTTTAGTCTTCCATTTGTTTCCATATTTAAATATATGTTATTAAAGTTATTGAGTTTTTCTCTATTATTTTGACAGCATATTTGTATACTACTTTTACATTACTCATAAAACTAATTTATATTCCTGTTTCTGGAAGCCAAAATCATAGTCAATCAATTTTGGTAAGTATCTTTGGCACTATTTTCAAATTAAATGCATCTAGACGTCATTTTTTCAAGTTGTTATTATTGATAAGCCAGGTTTGATATAAATGGTGAAAGCACACACATCTTGCTTTTATAGAGTAAATCAAAATTCTAATGTTGTCTGTAGCTATACTACTCCACAAAGTGTTTGAATTCCAATAAAAATTAAAACACTGAAAAGAAATCACATTATTAACCAGGCTAATTTTATTTTAGTTTCATCTTTTAATCCTCCAGTTGATTTTCTGTATACCACTTGGATGTCACTTAATAAATATAGCCAGAAGAAAAGGTCACCCCTCAAAGTCACCAAATTTCCCCTGAAAAAAATGTTTAATCTTCTGCTTGTGTATATCTATTCCCTAGAATTCCTTAAATATAATCTTACAAAGTCTTCACTACAGGTGACAATAAGAGGGTCCAGGAGTTCAGTAATTCTATTACTTGAGACTGTTACATGCAAAGCATGAACCCCAAATATATTTCCTTAATTTTGGTGTAAGTCATATATGGAACTTGAAGTATTTTATATTTCAATGTAGAAAACTGTTGGAAATTGGTAATATAAATAGCATGAAAAGAAATAAGAAATTACTAGAAAATATAGTCAGTTGAAATAAAATTGCTTGTCAGTATTCAAAGTAGTAATGTAACAAAATAAGATAGTTACCACATTTGTTTCTGATATAATATTTATGGTACATTTATCATTCATTTTGTTTTTTAAAAAGTCTTACTTCTCTAATATCATGACTTTCCCCTTAGCATTCAGATCATCCAAACATTAAAGAATTTAAACACTAATCAGTTTTCAAGACTACTTTCCTAATTGTTACTGATAACTTTTAAATATTTTAATACACAGTAATGAACATGAAATTGGTGATTAATGTGTCAATATATCACGTTACATTGATTCACCTTCTATTATAGAACCATAATTGATGTGAAACTTCAAAGCTATATTATAATTAAATTTACTCTTTTATTTATTATTTTATTGTTTTTGACAGAGAGAGAGACACACAGGGAGAAAGGGGAGGGCCCCAGAGCAGTCTCCATAGTTACACATCATCAGTTTTCCACATAGTTTCATTCCACAGGTGGGTGCAGGGCTGCACAGGGCAGGAACCAGGCCAGGGGCCTCCTACATGGGTGTCTCACCCTGGTGAGAACCAAACTGGGGGCACACCCCAGTTCAACATACGGGTCTTCATGGGCCAGGGCCTGGATTTGATCCTTGGACTTTGGGGCTGCAAGTTGAGCGTCCAACCCACTGAGCCATTCGGCATTCCCTTAGTTTGTTTGTTTGTTTGTTTGTTTGTTTGTTTGTTTGTTTGTTTTTGACAGAGAGAGAGAGAGAGAGATACTGAGACAGAGACAGAGAGGAGGGGGAGGGCCCAGAACAGTCTCCATAGTTGCACATCATTGGTTTTTCCACATAGTTTCATTCCACAGGTGGGCACAGGGCTGCACAGGGCAGGAACTGGTCCAGGGTCTCACCCCAGTTTGAACCGAACTGGGGGCACGCCCCAGTTCAGCATATGGGTCTGCACAGGCAGGGGCTGGGATTCAATCCTCAATCCCTGGGGCTGCAAAGTGAGCGCGTAACTCACTGAGCCATCCTGGCTTCCCCCCTTAATTTACTTTTGAAAAAAAGTAAATATTACCAGCCAAACTGACAGTGTGGTATCTACAATGTATGCATAGTAATTGTATGCACAGCATAGTTTTAGTATATATTTAAATATTTTTTAAAGATACTAAATGGAGAAAATACCATCAACAGTATCACATGCTTTTTTCAGTTTAATTTTTTATGTAAATATAAAGATATTTCAGGAAAAAAATACAAGACTCTTGACATTTGACCCACCTTCCCATCTGTTAGGTTATTTTGTTTTTGATTTATCATCTGCATTTGACTTTCAATGCTCAACTCTTTTTTTAGAGATTACCTTCTCAACAATTATAGACTCTCTACTCTTAATTCCTTAGATGACTTCATAGGTAGAGCAAAATTTTTCAATATTTTTTTCAAAACATTCTTTCAATCAAATATTATAGATTACTTTTTTTTAAGATTTATTTATTGTTTTTGACAGAGAGAGAGATAGAGACAGAGAGAAGGGGGAGGGCCCAGAGCAGTCTCCATAGCTGCACATCATTGGTTTTTCCACATAGTTTCATTCCACAGGTGGGCGGGGCTGCACAGGGCAGGAATTGGCCCCGGGTCTCGCCCTGGTGAGAACTGAACTGGGGCACTCCCCAGTTCTGCAAATGGGTCAGCACTGGCCGGGGCCACAATTTGATCCTCAGCCCCAGGGCTGCAAAGTGAGCGCCTAACCCACTGAGCTATCTCGGCTTCCCCTAGATTATTTTATTGACTGATCTTTTTATTAGCTAGTTTCTCTGAAAATTTTAGTTACATTACATTTAAGCCCCATTGCAGAAGTAAAACTCTTTTTTTTAATTGTTAAATTTATTGGGGTGACATTGGTCAGAAATACAGTTTCCAGGTGTACAACTCTACAATATATCATCTATGCATTGCATTATGTGCTCACCACCCAGAATAAGCTCTCCTCCCATCCCCATATATCTGGTGCCCACTCCCAATTCCCTCCCAACTCTCCCTTCCTCCTCCCCCTTACCCTCAGGTAACCACCAAATTATTGAGTGTGTCCATAAGTTTTTGTTCCTTTCAGTTTTATAATCCACCTATAAGTGAGGTCATATGTTTCCTGATTCTTTCAGTCTGACTTATTTTGTTTAATAAGATGGTTTCAAGGTCCATCCATGTTGTCACAAATGGCTGTATTTCATCTTTTCTTATTGCTGAGTAGTATTACATTGTGTAAATGTACCACAACTTCTTTATCCAGTCATCTATCAGAGGACACTTTGGTTGTTTCCATGACTTGGCCACTGTAAAAAGTGCTGCGATGAACATTGGGGTATACATATCTTTGTGAATTAAGGTTCTCAAGTTTTCGGGGTAGATATCCAGAAAAGGACTTGCTGGGTTGTACGGTAATTCTATTCTTAATTTTTTGAGGAACCTCCATTCTGCCTTCCATAGTGGTTGTACCAATTTACATTCCCATCAACAGTGCAAGAGGGTTCCTGTTTGTCCACAGCCTCTTCAGCACTTGTTGTTCCTTGTCTTGTTGATTATAGCCATTCTAGCAGGTGTGAGGTGGTATCTCATTATGGTTTTTATTTGCATCTCCCTAATTGCTAGTGAAGTTCATCATTTTTTCATATATCTGTTGACTGCTTGTATGTCTTCATGGGAGAAATGTCTGTTCAGGTCTTCTGCCCATTTTTCAATTGTTATTTTGTTGTTGAGTTTTATGAGTTCTTTATATATTTTAGATATTAGCCATTGTTTGCAAATATTTTCTCCCATTTGGTTGGTTGCCTCTTTACTTTGTTGATTGTTTCCTTTGCTGTGCAGAAGCTTTTTTAATTTGATATAGTCCTACTTTTTTTTTTTTTTTTTTTTTTTTTTTTTTTTTTTTTTTTTTTTTTTTTTTTTTTTTTTTTTTTTTTTTTTTTTTTTTTTTTTTTTTGCTTTTACTTTCCTTGCCTTTGTGGTCAAGTTCATAAAGTGCTCTCTGAATCCAAATTCTGTAAGTTTAGTACTGATGCTTTCTTCTATGCAAAGACTCCTTTCTTGGGGAAGCCCAGATTGCTTATCAGGTTAAGCACTTGCTTTGCAGCCCTGAGGTCCAAGGATCAAGTCCCAGTCCTGGCCTGTGTGGACCCATATACTGAACTAGAGTATGACCCAGTTTGGTTCTCACCAGGGTGTGCCTCCCATGCCAGAGTCCCCCAGCCCGGTCCCCACCCTGCGTGGCTCCTGCCCACCTGTGTGGAACAAAAAACCATGTCAAAAACTGATGACATACAACTACAGAGACTGCTCTGGGCCCTCCCACCTCTCTCTGTCTCTGTCTCAAACAATAAAATAGGCCTTAAAAAAACTCCTTTCTTGACAATGAACTCAGGTCAAAGAAACCATATAGTATTTTGAGGTGTCTCTATTAATTTACTGGGAAGCCCTCAGGAAGGCTTTTGCACTAGAAAATTTAATTTTGCATTGAAATCTAGATGTCCCTTATTTCCCACAAAAGCAGAATAACATTTTAATAAACTATATTTTGCTCCTATCTGTAGAAAATTATATAGGTCTACAACACTGTTGAGAAATAACAGATGAAGTTGAAGCAATGTTTTAAAAATTTATAAACAATTTATGCACCTGCATCAAAACTTGACCAAAATTTTAATTATGTATAGAAAATAATTTATCCTATGAAAGCACACTGTGTGCATATGGTACACATATTTACCTTACTTTTATGATGGTTCAACTCCCCTATAAAATATTGAACTAAAAGATTTATATTATACTCCATTCTGGAGAGAAAATCTGAGAGTCATTTTAAAGTATCTGAGGGTAAATTCCATTAAGTTTAGTTTGAACTCATAATCCCATTGCTTCCATTAGTACCAAATGAGCTTATTTAATGATAGAAAGGGACAATAGAGCTAAATTCTAGAACTTTGGGGTTTATTCTATGTATCCACACCAATATCCATGTGGCCTTAGGCAAGTTTTTTATGTCTCTGAACCACAGTTTATTTATCATTAAATTAAGAGAAATGACAGTATCTTAGGTATTATATCCAGTTTTAAAATCCCAGACCAAATGAGTGGAAACTTGGTGAGGTGCAGGATTCTTATAGCATTAGCCAATGTCCAGGGTGAAAAAGAAAAAAGGGAAAATAAACAGTAATAAACTTCAATAATCTTTGTTTTTGCCATTCAGTGGTGGGGAGGGGGAAAAGGGGTTTTAAAATAAAGTTAAACATCTGTATTCTACTGACTTTATATGACACTACAAAATGAAACTGGGGACGTGGGGGTGGGAGGGATGCCCAGATGGCTCAGCAGGTTGAGCGCTCATCTTGCAGCCCTGGGGTCCAGGAATTGAAGCACGACCCTGGCCTGTGGGGACCCACATGCTGAACTTGGGTGTGTCCCCAGCTCTACTCTCACTGGGATGAGCATCCCATGCAGGAGGCCCTGGGCAGGGTTCCTGCCCCATGCAGCCAGATGCCCACCTTTTGGAGTGAAATTACATCAAAAATTAAAGACGTACAACTATGGAGACTGCCCTCGGCCCCCCATCTGTCTCTGTCTCTCTGTCTCTCTGTCTACCTCTCTGTGTGTCAGAAACAATAAAAATAAATCTTTTAAAAAATGAAACTGGGAGTGAGTAGAAGAGATTAAAATAAAATGTTCAGATTTGTAATTATCTCAAGTCAAGTCTTTCCATAAATGCCCTAAATCCACATGAAGTAGGACAATTAAGTTTGTGAACTTGACACCATGCACTTATGTTGGGAGCACTGTACAAACAACTTGGTAAGCTTTCATAACTTTGGTATATCAGCATCTCACAGCTGTGTTCGTGTCCACATGTGGCAGTGCCTTGCTGAGTGTCGTTCATTATTGTTGAGTGTATATGTTGGAGCTTGAATTAGAGCAACGAACAAACATTCAATTTCTTATTAAACTTGGCAAAAGTGGAAGTGAAATTAGAGAGGTATTAGTCCAAGTTTATGGGGATAAGGCCGTGAAGAAAGTGGCAGTGTACAAATGGATTAAATGTTTTTCTGAGGGGAGAGAAACCAGCACTGATGAAGAGAGGTCAGGGCCACCAGAAACAAGCAGAACTGACAAAAACATTGCAAAAATTCATTGAATTGTGTGTCAAAATCATTGGCTGACTGTGAGAAACATAGCAGACCAAGTAAACATTGACAGAGAAACTGTTAGAAAAATCTCTTTTTTATATATATTTATTTTGTTGTTTTTGAGAGATGGTTGGGAGGGCCCAGAGCAGGCTCCATAGTTGTAAGTTGTACATAATTAGTTATGACATGGTTTCACTCCACACAGGTGGAATGTGGGGCCAAATGGGGCAGGAACCAAACCAGGAGCTTCCCACATGAAAGGCAAGCACTGTCATCACCCAAACATCCCAGCAGTTAACAGTTGCACTGCAGTTCAGCATATGGGTTTGCATGGGCCAGGCCTGGAATAGGACCCTGACCTCATGATTGAGAGGCAAGTGTTCAACAGCTGAACTAGCCCAGCATCCCCAGTTAGGAAAATCTTAACTGAAAATCTTGTCATGAAAAAGGTATGTGAAAAACTGGTCCCAAAGGAACTCAACGATAAACAAAATCAAAGGAGAGTTTAAGTTTGCCAAGACCTTTTGGGGAAGGAAGATGATATTTTGAGCCATGTTATCGCTGGTGATGAAACATGGATGTACCAATATGACCCTGAAATAAAGTGTCAAAGTACACAATGGAATCAACCAGTTCTTCATGACTAAAACAGTTCTATCAGTCCAAATCAATAGTCAAAACGATGTTGCTAACCTCTTGATATCGGAGGGATTGTTCATTATGAATTTGTACCAACTGGACAGTCAACCAAGTTGACTATTTGGAAGTGCTGAAAAGACTATGTGAAAAAATTAGACTAAAACAACCTGAACTTTTTGCCAACAACTCATGGCTCTTACATCACAACAATGCACCAGCTCTCATGGCACTGTCTGTGAGGGTTTTTAGCCAGCAAGCAAATAACTGTATTGGAACACTCAACCTCTCATCTGATCTGGTCCCCAATTACATTTTTATTTACCCAAAGATAAAGGAGATATTGAAAGGAAGACATTTTTATGACATTCAGGACATCATAGGTAGTACAATGACAGCTCTGATGGCCATTCCAGAAAAAGCGTTCCAAAATTTCTTTGAAGGGTGGACTAGGCACTGGCATCAGTGCCTAGCTTCCCAAAGGGAGTACTTCAAAGGTGACCATAGTAATATTCAGCAATGAGGTATGTAGCACTTTTTCTAGGAGGCATTTGCTAACTTGTCATACTCACATATGTCAAATATTTAAAAGTTCCTTATCCATCTCTAGAGGAATATAACTACATCTAGAACAACCCCAACTTTCCGTGCACAACACATGCACAATATCCAGAATTCAATACAACATTATCACCTTTACTAAGCAAGAGGATAATGAGAAAAAATAAAAAATATATACAGATGGTCCAATTATTACAGTGATCTAACAGATCACAAATAAACTGTGATTAATGTATTGAAATACCTAATAAAGAATTTCACCAGAAAACTATAATCTATTTTTAAAAGAAAACTTACAATCCTAAAGCTTAAAAACAGCATAATTGAAATTTAACTTCAATTGATAATTTTAATAGCAGATTGAACTAAGAAGAAGAGAAAATTGCTGATGTAGATTGGTCAGAATAAAAATTCAACATGTAATAAAAAGTTCAAAGGTGATTTAAAATAAAAAATAGGGCACAGAAGATATAAGAGATATGGTGAAAAAATTAACACACATATCCCTTGAGTTACAGAAAAAGAGAAAAACATGAGGCAGAAGTTATATTTGAAGGCAGATGGCTGTAATTTTTCCTATACTGATGAAAGACATCAGGTGACATATTCAAGAAGCTTTAAAAACTGAAAGTGAGATAAAAACCAAAGAAAATTAAAACTGAGCATATAATAAAGCTATTGAAATTAAAAAAAAGAACTTTTGTAAAAAGCAGCTAGGAAACAAAAATGAATGAATGAATGAATGGATAAATAAAAGCACACTGCCTGAACAATAAACTTGACAATCATCTTCTCAAAAGAAGGCTATGCAAAATCATCTTGGAAGTGCTGAGGAAAAAAAATAACTTCCAACCAGAATTTGATACTCAGCAAAACTATTTTTCAAAAATGATAGTGAAATAAGCATATTTCTGATATAAAAACAGAGAATTCTTTAGCACCAAAAAATTAACATTATTAATATTCTGTTTAACATAGTACTAGTCGTTCTACCCAATGCATTAAGACACAAAGGATATAAAAGGTATAAGAACTGGAAAAGAAAAAAATGCAACCATCATTATTTGCTGACTGGATGATTGCCTATATCAAAATATACAATGCACCTACAGAATTAATAATGTGTCAATACAACAATACAGCATATATTCATATATATCATTATTAAACAGAAATAAAATTTTAACTTAAAGCTGATATTTATAATGACCAGACATAAAAAATATCTAAGAATAAATTTTTTTAAAAATGTGTAGAACCTCTACACAGAAAATTATAAAATATTTAGGAACATTACAGATTATATAGATAAACAGATGGCTCTCATGAATTGAATGACTTATCATTGCAAAGACGTCAATTAGCTTCACATTCCTCAATACTACATTCAATGCAATTCAAATCAAAACCTAGTCAACTTGTTTTTATGAAATTTACATACAAATTTAGGTGGAAATGAAAGAAGCAACATGGCACTGATGGGGAAAAAATGTTAAATAGATTAGAACAGTAAAACACCATGCCTATGTAATAAACATTCATTTTGTAAAAATATATGAATTCATTTTTAAGAAATGGTTTTGGTTCAGTTTAATGTCCTTGGAAAAAAATTAATCTTTATCCCAAGCCACAGAGTAGAAGACTGCAAAATCAAGAAAGGAGTTATAAGGGAAACCAGGATGGCTCAGAGGGTTAAGGGCTTGTTTTGCAGCCCTGGGGACCCAGGATTGAATCCCTGCCCCTATCCATGCGGACCCATATGCTGAACTGGGGTGTGCTTCCCAAGCAGGAGGCCCCCAGTTCAGTTCTCACCCCCATGTTAGGCCCCCAGCCCAGTCCCCACCCTGCATGGCCCCCACCCACCTGTGTGGAACAAAACCATGTAGAAAACTGATGACATAGAACTATGGAGACTACATTCCCTTTGGGTCCTCCCCCTTCTCTCTGTCTTTGTCTCTCTCTGTCTCTGTTAAAAGCAATAAAATACATCTTTAAAAAAAATAGTTATGTCCAGAATATAAGAAAATTGTAAAAAGTAATAGAAAAATACAACAGAATGGAAAAAATAGGTAGGAGGCTTGAATAGCACAAAACAGGATATAAACATGGCAAATAATAATATAGAAAAGTGTTCAACCTCATTTATAAGCCATGAAACATAAAATGGAAATACTAAGCACACCCAGCAAAATGGCAACCACATAAATAATCTGACAATGGCTAGTTTTGGACATATGCAGAGCACTAGGGAATTTCATACACTCCAGCTTAAGTGTAAACAAGTACCATAAATGTATTTGTGAAAATAGTTTGGCATTATCTCTTAAAGATGAAGATATGTACATATTCTATGATCCACTAATCACATTCTTAGTTATAATAAATAATAGAGAAAAGTATGCACATAGCACTGGAAATACAAATATGTTTATGGTAGCATTATTTAGAATAGAGTATAATAAAGAGAAACAATGTCAGTCCTCAATAGTGGAATAAATAACTCACACTATATTCATAAAATAAGCTACTGGAGGTAAAATAAACAAACTGTAATATGACAACATGGATGATTCTATAGAATGATGAATGATAAATATGAGGAACACACAAACACATGAACACGCATAACACATATTGCACAAACCCACTTATTTAAAGTTCAAGAAACAGGTCAAAATTTGCCACAGTTATAAGCTAAAACCATGGCTACATTTGGGGGAGAAAAAAGGAAAAGCGTTTTGGGAGGTTCATTTGAGTAGCTTCTGGAATGAGAGTAAGCTTTTCCTTTCAAGTAATTGATTGAACTATGTTATTCTGTCTGTGCAATTTTCAATTATGGACAAATTACAAGAATATGCCCTCTAAAAAGTTGATTACAACTGATAATAAATAGGTGAAGATAGCAGCCACAAAATGTATAACTATCCTTATATGCATGCATTTAATAATAAAAATTTAAAACTATTCAACATATAGTGCCTTGGTGTGCTGTAATTCTAAAATAGTTAAACTGGTAAGAAGTAAGTAAATGCCAGACACATTTCATTCTCCGAAATCTTTTAAATTAAGAAGACGTTGATAGAAAAAAAACCCAAAATGAAACCTTAAATTAAGTAATTCAGATTAAATAAAGAATATTAATAAACTAACCTTTAAAAGGGAATCCCCAGTTGCTGGCTGCTGATCCTCTTTGATCCTAGAGTCAGGCAGGCTGGGGCTGAAGGCCATGAGGTCCGTCTTGGGCGGGGGCGGGGCCTCCCCAGAACACACCCTCTGCCGCCT
>PVKE010046498.1:0-12241 GCA_004027555.1 Craseonycteris thonglongyai | reverse complement strand
ATTTATCTAGTCTTTATTCTATACTTTATTCATTTAATCTTATGAAGTTCATACTATTGTTATCATCATTTTACCAATTATGGACCTGAGACTCAGAGATAAGAAACATGTCCAAGGTTGCTCACTGGGGCTCAAATTTGACCTCAAGTCTCCCTCATTTAAACACTGTGAGTTTGTGCTCCAAAGGCACTGCCCTATTAGAACTGGCATATGGACAACAACATTTAGTCTGCTCACCAGCCATTTCTAGTCATCCAATTGCTTAGGAAGCCAGATGAAAACTGTTTTGGCTAAAGATTGTGAGAGGCCAGACCTTTTGTGTCATTTCAATACACTGTCTTTTTTTTCTCCCACTATGAGATCCCACAAATAGTTTCAACAGAGGGCCCACCAAGATGAAAATGCCACCCAGTTTTAAGCTTGGTAAGGGGATTTCACTTAGATCTCACACTCACAGAAACTCTAAGACGTTTTCTCAGGCATTTCTTACTAGTTTCTGAATTTATATGTTCCAAAGCCACGAATTGCTCAGATGTATCATCTGAAATTTTGGAATGGCTCACCGCAGTGTTGCTGCACTTCAGTGACATGAAATGGTTATCATACTTTGACTCCTTTTATAGTAGAGAAATTTACTCATTAGTGTCTTGCATTATAATAGTGTCTCATATTTCTGCAGTGCTTTTATCTACATTATCTCCTGTAAGTAGCTCAGCAACATCATGAGGCAGGAATTATTATCCCCATTTTAGAGATGAAGGCTTTAAAGCTGAGAATGTTGACGTGATTTGTCCAAGGTCATAAAACTAGTCAGTGGAACTCTCTGAACTGGGTCAGTTGCTTTTTTGACTCTACTGCAGTTCTTGTTACCCATTTGTAAGTAATACAGTGTAATCAATGTTTTAATATTCCTGACCACATGTGAAAAATCCCAAACCATAATCCAGACCCAAAATTCAAATCTATAATCTAGAGTATTGGTATACTGGGATTTGGGCAGCTAGGTATATTTTCTAAAAGCTACACTGTTCAATATTGAGAATTTATCTCTTAAATAATACTATTATTTTTGTTGGTTTGTTTCCATTTTTTAAAAATTGTGGTAAAAGTACAGAATATTACATTTAACATCTTAACCATTTTTTAGTGTTTAGTTCAGAAGTGTTAAATATATTGACATTGTTCCACAACAGATCTCTAGAACTTTTTGATCTTGCAAAACTGAAACTCCAAACCTATTTTAAACTTTAATTCACCCTTTTTGTTTCTATTATTTTATTGTGAAATAATTTCCAACTCACAGGAAAGGTACACGCACAGTACTAGAAACCTTGTTTTGCTCCTGAAGTATTGGAAGCTAAGTTGCAGTATATTTTCTGCAAACAAGAACATTCCCTTGCATAACCACATCACAACCATCCAAGTCAGGAAATTAAAATAAAAACATCACTACAATCAAATACACAGAGCTTGTTCAAATCTCACCAATTATCCTACCAATGTCTTTTATAGCAATAAGATTCAGTTGAGGATTACATGTTGCATTTAGTTGTATATCTCATTTCTTTCCGTTTGAAATAGTTCTTCAGTATTTTGTTGACTTTTATGACTTTCATTCTTACCAAAGGCTATAAGCAGAATTGTACAGAATTTATTTTGCAGAATTTTTCTCAAATTTGGATTTGTCTATTTTTCCTCAATTTAGAATCAGTTTATATCGTGCAAGAAAATCATGGAAATGATGCTGTATTCCTCTTCATGAATCCTGTCAAAAGGTACATGGTTTTGATTTGTCCCATTACCGGTGATGTAAACTTCAATTATATAATTTCTTCACTATAAAGGCACACTTATAAAATTTGTAATTAATAAGTATTTTCTGGGGAGGTACATGGAGACAATGTATGTTTCACGTCTTTCATCAATCTTTTACAGCCTAGTTTTAACATCTGTTGATTTTTATTGGCTAAAATATGACTACGGGATTTGCTAAATGGTGATTTTGTAGCTTTAAATTCCATTCTACTTTTATAAGATGGCATTCTACTTCTTTTATTTCTTCCCATTTACTTCTTTTCTTATTTACATCTTTATGACTTTGTAGATTCCTGTTTTATTAAGTGTGTTATAATTTGTTAGGGTTATTTTTTCAATTGTTTTTGACAGAGAGACAGAGAGAGGTAAAGAGGAGGACCCAGAACAGTCTCCATAGTTGCACATCATTAGTTTTCTACATAATTTCATTCTAAAGGTGGGGGTGGGCTGTGTAGGGCAGTAACCAGCTGGGGGCCTCCTGCCTGAGGTGGGAGCCGAACAGTGAGAAACAGACTAGAGTCACACCCCAGTTCAGTTTATGAGTTCACAGGCCAGACCTGGGATTTGATTTTCAGATCCCAGGGCTGCAAGATGAGCACTTAACTGACTGAATCATCCCAGCTTCCCTGTCATTATTTTTTGATGCTGAAATTACCCTAGATCCAGCTGGAAGAAATGCCTTCAAGTGGGCTTTTAAGTTCTTTTGCCATATTATTCACACATTAGTTTTTGCATCATTCATTTCTTTTTGCACCAGAAATTTTCAGAGTTCTGTCATTAAAGTCTGAGAAATATTTCACAAATATTAATATTTTCCAAAACATGGTGACCTATAAGGGAAGTACTCTTTGTTCCTCCTCAAAGCAGTGTGTTTACCTGGAACTAAGACCAGGGTTTCTAAATAAATTCTTCATGAGAACAGATTAATTTAAGACAACTTATTTACTTTCAGTACTAAATCAACAATTTGCTAATAATTGTAAAGATTTAAGTGTTCAAATATGGAATCCAGGTTGTTGAAAGAAAACATATTATCTAGTGCTAAAAATAAAGTTGCATAAATGTCTTTAAAGTACTATATTTGGAGATTAATTTTCTGAATTTATTCTTTCTCTCTCCTTTATTTTTCCTCATCACTTTGCTCAACTGAATAATAATAATTTTTATGCTCACAATATAATTTTGGGAGATAGTTAGATCAAAGGTAAGGTCAAAGGTTTGAGCTTTATTCTTCACACAGTGACTACATGAAACTAAAATACAAAGTATTTCACTTTGATGTTCAATGATCTGTATATAAAGCCTTTAAAATGATCAATTATTATTATGTACTTACACTGTTTAGTTACTTTTTAAGTGTACACAGTGGATTTACTGGTCAGTTTTTTGCACTTTCACTAATAGTATTTCTACTCGTTTGAATTTTTATTCTGGTTATTTCTTATTTGACCAAAGAAACTAAAATAATTTTCATGAGATTGACAACGGATTCCTCAAAGCTTATATTTTGAGGCCTATATCTTCTGATTATATTTTACTTTGAAAGTTGCATGTTAGCATCACCAAGGTTTGGAAAATATCTGATGAAATTCAGAAAGAAAAAGCCACATCTATTAAAACATATAAACAGGAGGTATAGAAAGCACAGATGCAATAATGATGAAGGAATATAATCACAAACAAGAACTCATATTGTGTAATTTTATTTATATAATGTACAAGTACAGGTAAAACTACGATATGTTGTTGGATATAACAATCATATAAGCAGTGACTAGAAGGGAGTAAGAGGAGGCTTTCTGGAGTGCTTGTATTTTCTTTTGTTTAAGATTTAGTTTATTGGGGTTGTTTTTGGTTTTTTTTGACAAGGACAAAGAGAGACAGAAACAGTGAGAGAGACAGAGAGAAGGGGGAGAGCCCAAAGCAGTGTCCATAGTTGTAGGTCATCAGTTTTCAACATGGTTTTGTTTCATACAGGTGTGTGGGGGCTGCACAGGGTGGGAACTGGGCCTCTCACATGGGGGCACACCCCCTTGAGCCAGGGGCCAAACAGGAGGGTGAGAACTGAACTGGGGCCTCCCTCATGGGAAGCACATCCCAGTTCAGCATGTAGATTTGCACAGGCCAGGGTCAGGATTCAATCCTTAGTGCCTGGGGCTACAAAGCAAGTCCTTAACTTGCTGAAACATCCCAGTTTCCCTGGGCTTGCATTCTTCTGTTGTTCTGAGAACTGATTGAAAGGTGTGGTCTGTTTGTGAATATTCAACACACTGCATTTACAATGCCTATATTTCTGTTTGGTATGTTATACTTCAAAAACAAGTTTTACAGAAAAATCATGTCCATGTTCCATAACATAGGAGCAAGTTGTCTTTTGGCTACGTTCATCTGTTTATCAAACTTCTATTTTTACTAAGACATAAAAAGTACAGCTAGCTGTCACATCTCTGAAGAAAGAATTTTTGCGGAGGATCTCACAGAACTTGTGAATCATCCTTTGGGAGATGTTTTTGGGGCCAAGAGCTCAGTAAATTTTGAGATGGATTTGGCACGGTCATTTGTCATTTTCAAGTCAGCATGGTTTTGGCACCTGGTTGTCAGCAAAGACTACTACTGTTGGAAACTCACTTTTAGCAAAGATTGTTGGCTTCTGACTGAATAGATTTTGGTACAGCAGAAAAGGTCAGTAAATTTGTCCTGGCCATATTAATAATCAATAGAGGTGGCTGACTCAATATTAAATGACTGATATAACTTCTTGATTTTACTCTTTGAGGACAGACTATGACAAACAATGTTAATTGGTCATACTAGCCTACAGGAATACAACTTGTATAAATATGTACAAATTCAGCTTGTAGTTAAATGCTAGATATTCTGAGTGTTTATTTTTTAGCGAGGTATATTTTTACCTTTGATCTGATTCATGTTTATGTTGTTTTTAATGGTGGTGATAATTTTTGTTTTGGTTTCTTCTCTCTCTCTCTTTCTCTTTTAATAGAATTTTTTCTTCAAGAATTATGGATTATGTCCTTATGGACTTCATCATCTTTCATGTTAGTTCTCAATACAATATGACATGCTTAACAGCTATAATAATTTCATCCAGTTTTTTCTGGAACAACTTGTGACTGAACTGGTGAATATGTTATGCCCTCAGGGAATGCTAAATATGGTTAATGTTGAACTTTCTCTCATTTCTCTTTCTCTCTTGTGCACATACGTAAAATAATACTGCACATAAAAACTGGGCAACAGAATAGCTGTTCATAAAAATAATCAAGGTAGCATTTGGTTAAGACATGTGCTCAATTGTTTTGTTTATCTTATTTAGAGCTCAGTGTTTTTAACATTTCTGTAAGAAATTCTCTAGAAAGAAAATCCCAGTATGGATTATTTATCCCTCAAAAACATGGCTCACTAGAATAATTTTCAGTGGTGAATGTCTTCTAACTATTAATCTGCTCTGTGTTGTTCTCATTCTCAATTAAGGTAAAAATTTAAATGATAGTAACCATATTTACCTCATTTTTCTTAAATCTGGTAGATCATATATCCAGTTCAATTTATTTTTATTTTTTTTATAAGTTGCTTAAATTTAAGTGTTAAATAAATACCATTGAAACTGTGTATCAGTTATCATTATTTTATTAGTACATGCCTCATCCACTGTGGCTTGCTTCCAAAAGAGAAACTATGGGACAGTGAATGGATCAAAGTTCATCAAATTGCTACAATGCTAGACAGTTATATCTTACACACTAAAATTTAGTGGCAGAGTTCTGTAGTAATTTGTAATGTTAATTTTAAACTAAAATAAATCTTTTGCTTTTAAAATCATCTTCATTTCTCTTTATTTAAAATTTCTACCAGGAACGGCAGTGAAATGACACTAAGCATTAATTTGACCAGTATCACATCACCAGGGATGGATCTAGATGTGGGAGAACCAATGAACATGAATTTCATAATAGGAATAACTAAATAATCCAAAGAGAACTTCGGGGTGGAGCTTATTCAGGCAGGATTCTTATCAAGGCCATATAAATGACAGGACAAGTAAGGTCATGCTATGACAGGAAAATCAGGACTGTAACCAACGGAGACAGACTAAGTGAGACAAACCAGATTCTTAGAATATAGTTAAAATTATTTCCAAGTATTATCTTTTAAAGGCATTTCTAATCCAGAGTTCTATAGTTTTTTTTTACTTTGTGCTTTTTTTCATATATAAACAGTAAAAAAAATATTTTTTTTCTATAAATTTATCCTCCCTTCACTTATTTCTCACACCCTGCACCCCTACCTCTGGTGATTACTAATCTGTTCTCAGTATATATGAACTTGAGCTGCATTGTTTTTTTTTTGATTCTACATTTAAGAGAAATCATCTATTTTAATAAAATATTTCAATTACATAGAAAGTATACCGAATAATTTAACAAATACTTATGTACCAATAAATAACTTTAGAAAAAATAATGAATATTTTCTTTAGATCCTTTTTTTTAAGTAAAGAAAATAAAATCATTACAAGTAGAGCTGAAAACTTTTGTATGCCTCACCTGCTTCCATTACCTTCCCTCATTTCCAGAATTTACCACAACCCTACAATTCATGTGTACAAAGTCTATGTTTATTTCTGTTGCTGTTTTTGTGTGTGATTGTTTTTAACTGAGATTTCTTTTTAAAATTTAAATATTCATCATTATTCCTATCATTTTGAAATTTACAATTTTAGCTATTATTATGTCTGTTGATATATGTGTCTTTTGTTCAGGTAATTTAACTGCTGTGTAGATTTCTACTGTATAAATATACAGTTCATTCTATTAATTAACTTACATCTTTGTGTGTATGTTTGTGTATTTACTTATGTCTAAAAAATATGCTTACTGAGAACAGGGACTTTGTTTTGTTCAATACTACGCTGACAGTGCCCAGAAGTGTACGTGTACCTGGCATTCAATAATTCAATTTCTTCAATGACTGAACAAATGTGTGAATAAACATTTATATTCTATTCCATATTTTCATTGATAAATATATCAGTTTAAATTCTGGCAGGAAACAGTGTACTGTAGCTGAAGAATTTGTGGAAGACTTTGATAAAAGGACTTCAGGCAAAGAAATGGGCAAGGTGTAGGAAAAACCTCAAGGGTTACTTCACAATTTCAGGGTTAATTACCAAACTTAGCCCTGAGGGAAAAACGGAAGGAAATGGTAACTGGAAACTAAGCAGAAAGAGCTCATGATTAGCTTGAGGTCACTGCCTTAGCTGTGACATTGAGTAGAGACAACATAAAAAGGAGACCAATGTGTAGGCAGCAGCGGTTCCCGATCTTTCTCTCTTGTCTTCAGCTCGTAGGTTTGTGCTCCTCTTCAGATAATATGGTTAGAAGCCAGGGACCAAGGAGTCCAAACATACATTATTCATAGAGTTCAGCACCCCAAGGACACAGCTGCCTAGAAAAGAAGGAGAGTGGAATTAAAGAGGCAAACTGAAGCTATTCAGTTCCAACACTGTTTCTGTGAACTTTCTTACGCATGTTTCCTTATACATATTATTTAGAGTTTCTTTAGGGTAAACAATAAGAAAAGAACTTGTTGGATGATAGAACTTTCTTTAACTATACTGAATAATACAAAAATTGTATCTGTCCGTGAAACTTGATATTCAGTCTTACTAAAACTGCAATGAACAGGCATTACTTTTCTCAAAATGTAAGTAGGAAAAACATAATACCACCTACAAAATATGCATACCTAAAATGTTAAATCTCAATATAAAAAAATGCAGAATCTAATGATTAGTTTACAAAAATGCATGGAATAGGGGAACAAACTAAGGCACCCTAAGAAAGCATTCAGCCAAATCTAGGATGTGGACAGTATACAGGACAAATGACCCAGTTTTTCTAAACTACCAAATACATAGGGATAAAAAAAAGAGAGAGAGAAAGGGGATTTTACAGGCTTCAAGAGACTAAGGAGACATAATCAGTAGATGCAATATGCAGATTTCAAACCTATAACAACAAAATTTTAAAACAATTTTAAATGTTTTGGGATTAACTTTATTTTTTAAGCCAGTGATAATATTAAGAGTACATGTATAAAACACCCACATTAATAAGAGACATATAGAAATGATATTGAACGGATAAAATTACAAAATTTGGGAGATTGTCTTTAAAATAATCCAGCAAACAAGAAAAAACTATAGATTGGGAGAGTTTCAGAGGGTAGGCAACATAATTTGGCAAAATGTTGATAATTATACACATTGAATAATGTTTACATGGACATTAATCATATTATTTCCACTACTTTTGTGTATTTGCTAATTTCCCTAATTTTTTTTTTTTTAATAAAATGGCCAGAGTTTGTGCTCAAAAACTCAGTCAGTAAAGCCTCCAACCTCAGCTGATGGATTTGTGGTTTGAAGGACACATTCAATATGCCTCACCTTTTATGTTCTTCTGGGATGTGCCTTAATTCATCTGAGCATCTTTTGGCCCCGCCAGTCCTGTGGACCAGATATGTGTGGGTGATGTGTCCATTGAGCACTTGAGTACATGTATGTAGTGTCTGGTATGTCTTGGATATTGGCGAATTTATAGTGCTCCCTATGGCTGTCTCACCTCCCAGAACTCTATAAAATGCTTAGTTAGTCCACTGGCTCTTCCTTTACTTGCTTCTGAATCAACACTTTCACATGAATTAAATGGGTCTCCTCTACCCATTAGAACCTCTAGTTTTTATGGCTTGTTATGCCTTGGATGAAGTGCCATGATGACAGAACTCAGGCTGTGGGTAAGGAGAAAAGGAAGCAGCTGTGGGCAAGACTGTTGCACACCTTGCACTATTCTTATTCAAAGTTCATCGATAAATATATTTTTCATGAATAAACACATCTCAATTGTTTGCTGATACCCTTCTCAAATTCCAGAATGGTAATGAAATTGTTGGTTTTTGAACATTTGCCTCATGTCAGAGTTGATTTTTAGCAAGTGGATTTGACCCTTTATTATAACTTTTTTATGCTCTATAATTTATAGCACATTCTAATTTGCCAAGTGATAATGTCGTTTTTGTTTATTCATAAGTGTTTTAAATGTGTAGGAGGTCTGCACACTTCCCTTTCAGAGCCTTTGTACTGATTCCCTAAACAAGCAGGGTGTTTTACTCTCCCCAAAGTGTTTATGGTTCCAATTTAGATTTGACATAAATTTGCTTTTTCCTGCCAACAGTCTTCTTTCAGATAAATCAATTTGAATTTATTGATTTATCAGCTTTTGATACCTTGGAGATATTGCTTACAATATTACTTTATCTTAAATTTCTTCCACCATGTTAATAAATTCCTAATTCTCAGCCTCTGCCACAGCTGTACCATATATTAAGTATGGCCTTGCTTTGAATATATAAATTTATAGTGAACAAACATGGACTTAGCTGTTAGTGGCATATTTATTGAGCTGCTTGTTATAGGTTCCCTTGCCCCCTTATGGAGACTTCTATCTTGATACAAACACATAATTTACTATGATTTTAGTCTTCAGTTCTGCGTTGCTTTGGTTTTTCTTTTCATGAACAAATGACTCCTATGTAAAATTTCAGATAGTAATAGCTTCACAAGAGAGTATCTCAGATGGTTGTTAAGTAATAAGCAACTAAGAAAATGATTGTGATGTTTCTGCACAATAATAAACATCAGTTATTACCACAACCTGAAGCTAGTGTTTATAATCTAAAGGGATAATGGAAAGAGAACAATAGCTATTACTATATTCCAAATTCTATGACTTAGGTGTGTTATTTTATTTGAATCATTTTGTGTAGTTCTAATAATAAAACTGTGAGGTAGGTGCTATTAATATTAACATTTTTAATTTAAGAAATTAAGGCATAAAACATGCATTTGAAATCTTACTGAAGAGACCAGTGTGTTACAGTCACTCACTAATCAAAACAAATGTTGGCTCCATGCAACCCAATGACTTTTCTGGTACTTACAGAACTAGTATTGCTGAGAGGGAATGGAAGAGAGGGTGAATCAGTATTACATTAGCTGTGTAATAATAACATTTTACATAAGAGTTTCATTTATTTCATATAATAATAAAACAAAGGTTAGTCTATCCAGGACTGCTTATGTCTAACATAATATGCCCATAACCTTTTATTTATTTGTTTATTTATTTTTTAATTTATTTTAATAAAATTTATTGGGGTGACATTGGTTAGTAAAATTACATAGATTCCAAGTGTACAATTCAACAACACATTATCAATGTGTTGCATCATGAGTTCTCACCCAGAATCAGTTTTTTTTTTCCCCTATCACCATATACTCGAATTCCCCCTCCCCATTCCCTCCCCATAACCTTTTTTGTCTTCTTGCTTTTTCTGTGGTTTTTGTCCTCATGATCATAAGATGGATGGTGAACTTTCAGACCTCATACCAGCATTCCCAAGAAGTAGAAGGAAAGTAGTAAAGGGCAAGAGGTCAAAGAGAGGCTTGTGCCTTTTATACAGTTTTTCTTGACTCTATCTGCTGAAGACACTCATTAGTAATACCAGACATTAGGTGCCTCCTGATGTGACACAAAATGTGGTATTCACATAGAAGTGTATATTATTTTTATATAGCATTCTTGCCCAAAATTTAAACCCAACTCTAATCAATGAAAAGTGAGGCTAACTTCCACTTTGCTGTAAATATAGGGCTAACAAAGCAGGTTAAATTATACCAAGAATAGGTAATCACATGTATTCAGGAAATAGACTATTTTATGGAAAAAATAACCAAGAGAATTCAAAGACATAGGGGAAAAAAAATTATAAATGAGAAGAATTTTAGGAGACAGTACAATCAAATGCAATGAATAACCTTTGTTTGCAGCCTGATTCCAAATGGCATGTTTTGAGAGAGTTAGGAAAACTTGAATTGACCTTAATTCTATAGAATATTAACAAAATAGTGTTGACTTTGTGAGTGTAGTAATGACATTGTGATTTTGTAAAGAATGTTCTTAACTTTGAAAGATATGTATGGACATATTTAGGGGTAAAATCTTATGATCAGGTATTTTCTTTAAATGCTTCAGCAACAACAATAACAGCAATAAGTAGAAAACAGATTTAACGGAAGAATGTAGAGAAAGTACAGGGAGCCTGGGGCCAGTCCACAGAATCTGCTCAAATACATTTGAACGCAGGGATTGAAACAAAGAAACATAAGAAGATGGAAAAAAAAAAAAAGTGTTAAACCAAGGAATAGCCCAAAGAGTTAGACTTTTTAAATTCCTATTATTTTCAGGACTGTGCTTATGCTAATCTGTGAATTCCCTGGCATCTCACTTTTCCAGGCTATTCATTTCTTTCAGATGTGTCAATTACGCACTTTCCCTTGATTTCACCAAGAGCCATTCATGTACATTTGACTATGATAAGACTTTATTGGTATTTGAGGATTTAGCAGAGGTTTAGGTAGCAGAAATGTAAACAACTTAAAATTAGGTTCAGGTTTTGCCCTCCCACCCTGTTTCTCAACTCTCCTGTTTTATACTTTATTCTTCCGTACAGTCCACAGAAAGTTCCCTATACATTACTATACAGAGAACTGTAGCTTTCTGCTTCCCTTTTCATTTCTAAAATGTCAGCGTGTCTAGTAAATGATACACCACCTCTCCAGAGTTTCATTCCTATTCTTTCCTACCCTGTTTCCTGTAACATGGAGGGTATAACAAGATTTCATTCCTCACTGCTAAAAATTGTGTTAGGCCAACCCCTCGCCACTTCCAGAAAAACAAAACTATTGATAGCTATAGTAAGTTTGGATTTAAATATTTTTCCCTTCTATTTTAAATGTATTTACCTAATCAAAAGCATACTTTGTGTCATGCAGAGTACCATGTACCAGATACCAATCCCAGGGGAGGACCCTAACATTTCTGCCTGTTGCATCTTTGTATTAGGAGCCACCACGGAAACCACAATGCGTTCAAGCACTGGATAAAACAATGTTTTATATAGAGAAAAGGCAGCAAAATCAGCTTCAGTAGTGAGCATCTGTGGGTCGCCCATGGCAATCAGCCTCTGCACACCTCTCGTTCTGCCGTAGGGAGACTCAGATCCCTCACAGAGGAGGACAGATGTAACAGTGGGACTGCTCAGGCCACTTTAAATGGAGACAAAAAGAGTATTCACTGCACCTGTAACAAAGACAGATATTCCCACACAAGGGCATGAGATGGACACAGGCCGTGTGGGCTCTTTATCTATTGTCTTGGTAAGGAATGTTCCAGTCCGTAAGCCAATTCTTATATGGTTCAGTAGAGATAGAAAGATTGTGCGCAGGAGACTGTCTTTCCCAGTACTGTACATACTATTCTAATTTTTATTTTACATTTTTTTAGTT
>PVKE010046497.1:0-12243 GCA_004027555.1 Craseonycteris thonglongyai | reverse complement strand
TAACAATTAGACAGTTTACAGATGTACAAGTCCACCTCACATCATTCATGCATCGTATTATGTGCCCATCACTCAGTATCAGTTCCCCTTCCATCACCTTATATCTAGTGCCCACTCCCACCTCCCCCCACAACTGTCCCCCCGCTCCTCCCCCCTATCCTGGTAACCACCAAACCATTGAGTGTGTCCATAATGCTGCACACCAACCTTTTTGCAGCTCGATTTGTTCAAATTTATCTTGATCACCATCCGACCCTACCCTTCCAGTCTTCTCTACCACTATTTTCAGGCTCACCCTTTTCTTGTCTTCTTTGATGTACAAAACGTTACTTCTTCCTTCTCTTATCTGTCAGCCTTTCCCCAAGAGCCCCTAAATATTTCTTCTCCTTCTTTTCAGTCATTAGTTTTACAGTCCCCTAATCAGAATCTTCAAAGAATTCTCTTCTCCATGTCTTACTTTACCTTGTCCTGTTTATTCCCTTTCTTTCTTTCTTTTCTTTTCTTTTCTCTTTCTCTCTCTCTCTCTCTCTCTCTCTCTCTCTCTCTCTCTTTCTCTCTCTCTCTCTCTCTCTCTCTATTTCTTTCTTTCTTTTCTAATGATTATTTTATTGTTTGAGAGATGGCAAGAGAGGAGAGAAAAAGGGAAGGCGGGAGGTCCCACAGCAGCCTCCATAGTTGTACAATCAGTTGTGACATAGTTTCATTCCACATAGCTGGATGTTAGGGCACACAAGGCAGGAACCATACCGGGGGTCTCACACATAGGAGAAAAGAATTTTCGCCACCGTGCCATCCTCACGGCTACCAGTTGCACTGCAGTTCGGCATATGCATGGCTTGCGTGGGCAGGGGCCAGGATTTGATCCCTGGAATTCAGAGTTGTAAGGCAGGCACTCAACTTGCTGAGGTATCCCAACATCCTCATGTCTATACCACTCCTTAATCCCTCTTTAGTATTGTTATTTTCCTAATATAGAACCTCATTTCTCTCCTGGGACATTGCAAAGGTCTCTTTCACTTAGGCATTCGATCTTTGACAAAAAAGGCTCAGTCTCCTGAGCGGGACACAGGAGACACTTCATTACTGGGTTCTTTTAATACTTCATCTCTTTATTCTAATCTCTCCATGATAACAGCATTCTAGACAGCTTAGAATTCCCCTAAAACATTATGTTTTTTCATGACAGAAAGTGACAGATTTGGCATCAGGACAAAGACAACTCATTCCTGTGAGTAGGAGAAAACACATTAATGACTGTAAGAGCAGAACTTACAAGAAAAACAGTATAATTAAGAAAACATAGCAGAGAGTGACAGCTAGCAAATACACAGGAATTGTAATTGAATAAAAACCCAGGAATGAAAATATTTATTAATCACAGAAATTACTGACATTGGGAAAAATCTTTAGATAATTATAAATTGCCTATTACAGAATAATATTTTATGTTCTGATAAAGTCAATGAATTTATCTGTAGGCCATTCAATTTACAAGAAATAAAACTGGGATTTGAATTCTGATGTTCCTAACTCTACAAACCATTCTGCTCACTTATAAAACATATTTTAAAGTATGTTACCCGAATCAGTCCTATAGATTTTTCTTATTATTGGGGGTAAAATAAATTAAAACAAGGTTTTTTAATGTAGTAATTCTTAAAAAATATAAAGTGGGATTTCACAAAATACTTACCTTAAATACCTCTGTTTCAGTGAATTTGAATGGATGCTATATATTCCCTGCCACCAAAGACATCTTAACCAATATTTAACATATATTTTTAAAATTATTTCATATAAATAAATATATCAAAATAAATCTCAAAACATATGAAAAAAAGTAAATGCACTACAATAAGATTTTCTGCTCATCAGGATGGCTATTATTAAAAATATTGGTGAGGATGTAGAGAAATTAGAATCCCTGTGTACTATTGATAAAAACCTAAAATGGTACAGCCACTATGGGAAACAGTATGGCAGTTCCTCAAAAAATTAAAAATAAATTACTGTGTGATTCAGCAATTCCACTTTTAGGTATATACCCAAAATAACTGAGAGCAGGGCTCAAAGAGATATCTGTATACCTATGTTCATACCTTCATTATTTACAATAGCCAAAAAGATATAAGTAACCCAAGTGCCTATCAACATTTGAATAGAAAAACAAAATGTGGTATATGCATAAAACGATATGTTATTTGTCCTTAAAAAGGAAGGAAATTTTGACACAAGCTACAAGATGAAAGACCCCTGAAGAGTCATAATACGACAAACACTGTATGATTTCACTTACATGAGGTACCTGGAGTAGTCAATTCATCAAAACATAGAATAAAAGGTGGTTACCAGAGGCAAGGGGTAGGGGGAAATGAAGAGTTGTTTAATAAGCACAGTATTAGTTTTGCAAGGTGAAAAATTCCTGGAGATTGGTTGAACAATTGAATGTACTTACTGGTACACTCTAAAATGGTTATGATGGTAAATTTTGTTACATGCAATTTATCATAACTAAAAAATTTTGAAGATCAATTGAATGGTGATAGCAAAAACAAATTAACAGTGGTGTTCTGTGGTTGGCTGAATTAAAGGATTTATGTTCTTATTTTCATGTATTGTCCAAAATTACTATAATAAGATGTTTATTTTCTATAATAAAAATGGAAGCTACTAAAATAATCAATTCCAGACCATCTAATATATGTGAATTAAATGTGTATCTCCAATATGTCTTCAGATCAAGTGAATTATTATGTAATATTCTATAGGTCATAAGTCTGCTGGTGGCACACAATGATATTAAGACACACATATCAATTACTACAACCTGTAATTAATGATAAATAATTTAAATATTACTGGTAGTATTCATTATTAAGTCTAGAAGTCTATTTCTTTCATGTTTGTAGATACTTCTTCAAAACTAACAAATTTAATTTTACTGAACTATTTGAATGCCATGTACACATAAAGCACTGTACTAGTTACTATGGTATACACAGGGATAAATCAGGTAGAGTTTCTGATCTTGAGGAATATATTAACATGGATTGTATTATTTTTTAAAATATTTTTTAGGGGATACCAGGATGGCTCAGAGGGTTGAGCGCTCATCTTGCAAGGATCGTATCCCAGTCCTGACCCATGCGGACCCATATGCTTAACTGGGATCACCGTTCTCATCAGGGTGAGCTTCCCATGTGGGAGGACCCCAGCCCAGTTCCTGCCTTCACATCCCTACACCCATGTGTGGAGTGAAACTATGTCAAAAACTAATGACATACAACTATGGAGACTGCTCTGGGACCTCCCCATTATCTCTCTCTCTCTCTCCGTCTCTCTGTGTCAAAAACAATAATAATAATAATAGTAATAATAATAATAATAATAAATATTCTTTAAAGTATTTTTCATTTCTTATAGATGGAACATATTTCCCCACACCATGTTGGCCAGTGAATAATGAGAACAAGTGGTTTAACCACCCTTTTATATAATTAATAAACTTTATTTTTAGAGCAATTTTGGTTTCACAGCTAAGAAGAGGGGAAGGTATGGATATGCCCCTAACCCCAACACATGCATAGCTCCCCTATTATCAACATGTCCTACCAGTGATACATTGGTTATAACTGATGAACCTACACTTATACATCATTAACACCCAAAGTCCATAGTTTATATTGGGATTCACTCTTGGTATTGATTATTCTATAGGTTTTGACAGATGTGTAATAATATGTATCCACCATTATGGTATCACACAGCATAGTTTCACTGCCCTAAGAATCCCCTGCACTTCACCACCTATTCATCTCTCCCTCCCTTCTTAACCCTGGCAACCACTAATCTTTTTACTATCTCCACAATTGTGCTTTCTAGAGGATGTTACATAATTGGAATGTTTGGTTTTTTTTTGAATGGCTACAAAGACTTTATCAAATTATTTTAAATGTTGGCATTTACGTATTTGCACCTATACAGTTACATGGATTCTTCAGGTCACTGGGGAGCTAATGTGGTACACACATAAGCCTGGTAGGGAAGTAAGAGACCAGGCCTGGAACCACAGGGTTTAAAAAACTGGACATCCTTCTAATGACCTGAGAGGATTAGGGTGAAGGGAAAGGGTCACTTTAGGGGTGTGGCATAATCCCACTCACTGCTCAGATCTCCAACTAAAGCTCCTTTCCCACCCTTGGGGAAAAGGGACCTATTTTGAAACTGTATCCTCACTGTACACTCCCTAAAATCTTGATGTGGCAAACACACTCAAGAATCTACTGGAATAGGTCCTTATAAATGTTTGTATCAGAGAAAAGAAGTCACTTTGGGAGCTTTACAGCTCACTCTCCTACATGTACATCATTCTAAACAGAAATAAGAATTGGTTAGTTTCTCAAGTGAGTCAACTGAGTGGAGTTAATACAATAACATTGTTCCCTAGTCCTCACTGAGGCACAGAATGAGGCACAGTTCTGGGCAACACCTGGTCCTCATGCCAGCTGAACACCAGCAGAGCTCAAAGCCTGATGCCCTAGGCCTGACAAGTCTCCAGAGCACTGCCCCCTACCCCAGGCCCTGAGGTCAGGGAGGGGGGCTGCAGTGGGAAGTGGGCTATGAGCAGAGCTGGGACACGGTGGGAATCATTAGTATGTATGCTTTTCAGAATATCTTCTTTCACTTAGTAACACAGCCACTCCTCACTTAATGATCCACCGTTTAACAACCACTTGGACATAATGACTAGTTCTCCAGAATGGGAATCCCCTTTGTCATTGACTTGTTCCCGCAGAGGGTTTAGTACTCACATGAAATGTTCTCAGTTACATAAGACTACTGGTACATATTTCATTTATAAGTGTGTTGTCACATGATATCTATTAAAAAATACATACCCTATGGCTCTACAACTCACCACAAGACAACCACCTTTAAGCTCCTCACTTATTGACCAATTCACTTAACGACCTAGTTGTAGGAACGAGACTAGGTTGTTAAGTGAGGAGTACATGTATAACGTATACATTTAAGTATCTTCCGTGTCATTTCATGACTTGAGAGCTCGATACTTTTTAGTACTAAATTTTATTAAGTGGCCTGGACATACCACAATTTATTTATTCACCTACTGAAGGACATCTTGGTTGCCTCGAAATTATGGCAATTATGAATAAAGCTGCTATGAAAATCCATGTGCAGGTGTGTATGCCCCATTTAAGCAAATCTTTCAGACCATTCTCATGGTTCTCTAGGTTTTCTTTTCTTACTGACCTCTATGTGGAAGTGCTGTTCATTGGGCCAGCTCCATGAGCCTGCACATATCCTAGAAGAGAGAAGCTGGGTTCAGGACTGTAATTAGTCCCAAGTGGACATTTATCATAAGCAACATTATTTGTTTCAACACCTTAACATAGCTCATCCCAATAAATTGATAGTGTATGTGTCTATGCCACAAAACAAAGTACTTTCTTATCAAAGAATGTTCTTTCTATGATCACTTTCTGAAATACAAGCACCAGTTTTTCTTTCTTAAGATTTTATTGATTGTTGACAGAGAGAAACAGAGACAGAGAGAAGGAGGAGGGCCCAGAGCAGTCCCCATAGTTGACATTAGTTTTCCATATAGTTTCACTCCACAGGTGGGTGCAGGGCTGCGCTGGGCAGGAACTGGGCCAGGAGCCTCCCACATAGGTCCTGGCAAGAACCTTTTCATCACGTGGGTCCGCATGGGCTGGGGCCGGGATTCGATCCTCGGTCCCCGGGGCTTCAAAGCAAGCACTTAACCCGCTGAGCCATCCCAGCTTTCCCATGCACCTGTTTTTCAATAGCACTGTGCAGGAGACTTCTGTAACTAGGGAAATTTAACTAAGTTACCTTTCCCTCCCTTCTTTTATTAAAAAAAAAAAAAAAAAGATACAGTCACTGAGGATATGCTTTCTTCATCATTATTTTGTCTTTGGCTACTTTGAACCAGAGTCGTCTTTCTTATATATCTAGGGTCTCAATCCCTTGCTCAATTAAGATACTTATTAATCAATTACACCAATCGCTAGAGTTGAGTCACTGGTTATTTGTTTGCAACTTTGAATGCTGAGTGATGTTGGCCCCAATCAATAGCAGGCTGTCAATTATTTTCAATGGCTTCAATGGCACTGTTTAACAAAGAGCCCTGAGCTTGAAGGCGATTGAAGAAATGACCACATGGCCTACAGCAGCACTGTGAATTATGGCTTGCAACATAAATGAAGTGGTCCTGCCCAGAGCAGCAATCTTCAGAGTTGCTCATTAGAAATATTACCTCTTATGCTATCTCATGGTCAAGCAGATCTATCCCCTTTGTTAAGGTATGCTCCCAGAAATAGATGTTCTCAAGCTGAACTTGCCCTTGAGTCCAAAGGAATGAAACATCTCAAATATTGCTAGACTGTAATTCACTGAAATGGAGAAGCAGTCTAGCCTTGATCCTACCACATTTACATATAGATTAGATACCAGTCCCTCTTTATCTGATCTTAAAACACATTTTAAAAGTTTTGTATGGCAAAGGCGATTGAGGTAGTTGGTTTTATTGTTACTGATTTGTTGTTTGTGTGTTTGGGGCTAGAAACTCTAAAGGGGAGAAACCAAACTACTGGTTTAGGAGGAGAGATTAATCAATGAATTTATTCTTTCAACAAGGGTGGGTCAAGGAAAATGAAGCCTGTTTCTCCTAAGTCACGTCATACATGTGCCAGCAATTGCCATAAGCAACCCAGGTGGGCAGTCCAAGTGATAAGTAGAACAACCTGAGATCCACTGACAACCACTTCCTACTTCACGAGCCATTATGGTCTTTCCCAGAAAAAGATGGTCACACCCCTGCTGGCTTACCCACCTTCCCATTAGAAGCTATGTGATTCTTCCACTTATTGTTTGATTGTATCCTTAAAATCAGAGAGTGTGAAAATATATCAGAATTTTCTCGTGGAAGGTTAACAAGGAACCAGGGGTCCTCAATATAGATCATGTAGTAGAGAATCATATATTCTGAGACTCTAGTCCAACTTCAGATGCTCCAAGAAGAAAAGAAATTTGGTCTCAAGTCATAATACACTTAAAAATGCCTTCCTGAGGACAATGAATAAAAGAGAATGCTGGCAAATATCTTATCTTGGCTGATCAGTCTGCTTAAATTTTAAAGGCTAATGAAAGATAGGAAATTTTATAACCTACTAATCTCTCCATAATAACTGTATAGTCTAAAATAATCTTACTCAGGCTGATGGATTTAAATATCATCTTTATGTTTTATGATTTCCACCTTTATACACCCAGACCATGTCTCATTTCTGAGATGCAGATTCATATTTCAAACTGCCTTTTGACATTTTAATTTAGGCGTTTCAAGGATATCTTAAAAAGTATCCATTTACTACTAGGATGACATGGATGTTGCTGTTGCTTATACATTGTTGAAATTTTAGAATCAATTATCAAATGTCCACTGTTCTTTAATCAGGGAGAAATAAGGAGTTATTGAAGGTCTGAGATAATAAGAACTTAAAAATTAATTTAATTTTTTTTCCCATTCACTATTTAACTGGCATTTTGAAAAGAACTTACTTCAGTATAAGTATGACAACATCTACACAATAAAGCACCAACACAGAAAGATGCACTTGGAAATGGAAAGATTTTCTTGGAGAAGGAATTTGAAGAAAAAAAAATCCCCCACATGGAAAGCCCCCAAATATCCAGCTTTAACTGCTTTTTGAAATAATTAATTTAATTAATTATTCATGAAAATGTATTTCCTAAATGAAAATTTCAGTTTTATTGTTAAGATATCCCTTCTTTGTAATATAAATAAATTCTCTCCCAGTAAATGAGATAATTTCAAGCAGGTGAGAAAAAATCATTCTTTCAAAACCAAGATGTTGATGATCAGTGAAATTAGTAAGGTTCTGATATCAATAGTGACATTTTAAGATTTATTTTCTCTTAAAGGATTTCAAAAATTGCTTTATGTGGGTTTTAGTTCTCATCTGTTTACAATAAAGAGTGCTCAGCAAGTGAACATGAGCTACACATGAGAAATATCTTCATTAGGTTCAGCTATGCTTAAATACACCAGGAATTAGCAGTAGAAATAAAATCTTTCTCAGAATTGTCAGAGAATAGCATTAGAGTCAAAGAAAAAAAAATGTCTAATTAACCTACAGAGGAATTCTAATGTTAATTTTCTAGTTTCTGATTTTCAGTCTTTTATTTGAGTTTTATATATTACTTTGAATTGTTCTAACACAAAATATATGTTGTAAAAGAAATAGCATTTAGAATTGCATTTAGAATTTAGATTGCATTTAGAATTCCTTATCTAAACTCACATTTTCCCCTAATGACACATAAAATAAAAAGGAGGAAATAATAAAATTCCAATGAACACTTACTTTTATTTAATCTTATCTTTTTTTTAATTTTTTTTATTTTGCTGTTACTATCTCTAAAATCTAGGGAGAGAAGTATTATAGTCTCCTGTATCAAAAAAAATCAAGAGAAACTTATTTAAATCAAAGAGTAATTTAAAAATAAAATTAAGATTTTTGTCTCTTTTTGTATTGTTTCTAATGTCTACCTAAGTGAGAGAATTCAGTGCATTACCTCCAGCCAGATGCTAAAGATTTTTTAACACAGTAAATCTACTAGACAGAGAGTAGGTACTCTATAATTATCTGTCATTAATTAAAGAGTATGGATGAAGACAGGTGCAAAGAAGATGAAAAGGTGAATTATTCTTGTAAATGTAGATAAAAGAAATGTACTTTCTGAGGGCCACATGACCTTTTTACCACCTAATCATTTTTTAGTACTACAAAAATTTCTAAGTTTATAATAGAAACTGCTTCATCAATACCCATTGAGAAAACTAATTTGTAGGAGAGAGAGGACACGCTATAGCCTCTCCTGAAAACCAAAAAAGAATATAAAGCACTTGTAGTCAACAGCCCAAAAGTTGGATGGAATTAACACAATGCTTCTAAATCTCAGGATAAAGACAAATTCAAGATCACTTGCACTCTGACCCTAGTCCACTGGAAAAGTGAGAGAGACTATCTGGGGGAGACTCAGAATCTACTTCTTCTACCCAAGAAACATACATCTTGCAAAACAGACATTATGAGAGTCATCCTGAGTGTAACTAGATATACTAACAGAAATTCCCACTCCATAGGTAGTATCAGTGTATAGTATCAGTGTAATTAAAGTTAAAAAATATTTATAAATTCTTGCTATGTGATCAGAACCACAGGGCATATAAAATCATATTTGGGGGACAAGGCATACTTATATAAAGTGCTGGGGGGAAAAACTAGCATATTTTAAACTGTTTTTAAGCATTTTAAACATATTGCATAGTGTTAAAAAAAAAAAAAAAGGACAATAAGCCCAAAATGAAGTTGCTTATTCTAAATTCCATATTACCTAACCAAGACAACTTAATTATAGTTTATGGCTCTCTCAAAAACAGAATCTTAAACAAGTCAATCAGGACTCACCTGATCAGTAATCTGCCTGACAGGCCCCTTTCTAAGGGAAAGTAACCTTGCAATAACTGAACCACCTTTTTGCCCAGCATAACGTCCTTGTTCTTGCTCCCTTCTGCTGACAGAAGTCTTTAATTTTGTATAGCTCTTGGAGCTCCTTTCTATCTGCTAGATTGGATGCTGCCTAATTCATGAACTCTTGAAAAAAGCAAATAAGATTGTGAAAATTTACGCAGTTGAATTTTATCTTTTAATAGTAGGCAATATTTCATGTGAATTCCTGTATATTTTGATTTGTTCCTAAGTTTATGCACCCCAGTTCCAATGTGTGTGCTTTTTTCCCCCATACCAGATTTGTGAGGGGGGAAGCATTTGTCCAACACCAGATGGGTATTTTACAATTCAACTCAATTCTGACACTATCTACCTGATAGCAGCTTTAGATCCTACAAGTTAAGGGCTAAGTCTTACAAGACTACCCTCATCCCTTCAGAAGCCAATTATAGGTCCAGGTTGTCATCTGTGCTTTTGACTTATCAGCTACAGATCGGAGGTTCCTACAACCCCCTCCTCGGGTTGAAATAATCTGCTCACAGAACTCCGAGAAATATTTTACTTACTAAATTACCCATTTATTATAAGAAACAGCCAGATAAAGGAGATCCATAGGACAAGGTATATAGGGAATGAGCTTAGAGTTTCCATGCTCTCTCGGAGCACCCCACTATTCCAGAATCCCCAACCCAGAAGCTCTCTGAATCCTTTCTTTTTGGTTTTTATGGAGGCTTTATTACATAGGCATGATTGATTAAGTCACTGGCCATTGGTGACTGATTCAATCTCCAGCCCTTCTCCCCTCCCATGGGGTCAAAGGATGAGACTCAATCACACAGGGTTGGCTCCACTGGCTACTAGATCCCATCCTTTGGTGCTTTCCAAATGTTATTTCATTAATAAAACAAAAGACATTAATTACTCTCATTACTGAGGACATTCCTAGAGTTTTAAGAACTCTACGCCATAATTGGGATAAAGACCAAATATATATGAGGGCTGTCTGAAAAGTATCCAGCAATGTAACCATTTGTGTTATATTGACAATGGCTAAACTTTTTCCAGACAGCCCTTGTATATCTGTTATTATATCACAGACACTTCTATTTGTCCATATAAATATTAAAAAAGACTTTAATAAAGCAACATTTCATTGTTAAAATTACTACTTTTCATTTTTCCCAATAATCTTAGAAGTTGAAGTCAAATACAGTAAAAGGAAAACTGCATTCATTTTTAGTGAATATACTAACCTGAAATTGGCCCCTCTCTATCCTGGACTAAATTGTTTACTAATTCTGAGGCTACAGGCCTGATGTCTATTAACTTAATAGCTACTACAGAAAATGTTTCGAAACTGAGGGAAGATGATTATAGGAATGAAAGTTGAAAGCATTATTGCTGTCGCTAAGAGATAAATATAGGAACCACTTCACAAGCACTGGAAATTGGTAAATGGAGAGCAACTGTTATCCCTTCGCTTTTATCTCTGTCACTTAAAATCAATTTTCTGTGTGTCCATTAGTCCAGAGATGTCACTAAAATCTCAAAATAGGAAAGAATTTTTAGAGTTTAGTCATCTCAGTCAAGCCAGACTATTCCACCTCAAATATAACCTATTTTAAAGACCTTTGGGGGAGATAATTTCAAAACATCTTTTTGATAACTCACTTCAATGTCAAATTGTTAAAAAGAAGAATATAGTTCTATTTTTTTAAAAAACACCTACTGATCTTTTCTACATGTAAATAAAATCAATCTACTACTACCAACAGGAAATCCTAAAAAATAACAAGAATAACAAAGAATACCTGCCAGTTTTTAAGCATCTAATTGTGTGTATTCTCCTTATATTAAGTATACCTAGCATACAAAACCCTATAATTAATATTATCCCATCTTACAGGTGATAAAGCCACGGGTCAGAAAGCTATGTGTCCAAACAGTGAATGAGTAAACAAAATGTGAACATAATATTTAATGTTGAATGTTTTGCATTCTTTTTTTTAATGCTATGATGTCTAGAAAAGCTTTTTCCTATTTTTTCTCAGAAATCCTTTGTTGAAGCTATTAGCAGTAAAGACAGCATCTGTCTGACTTAGCACAATTATTTCCAAAGTATGTTATGCTTAACTTTTTCCTTTCAAATTATAGGTGCAGAGACAGACTTTATTAAGAAAGGCAGGTAAAGAAGCAGGTAGCATAGAAAGAGCCAGCTATTAAAGTGGGGGTGGAGGGAAGAAACCCTTAAGTTGTATGTAGCTAAAGCACCTATTCTGTAAGTACCCTGTATTTCCCAAGATCTCCCCACAAATAACTGTGTATTCAAGTACCTTAATTATTATGGATACCAAATAGCAACTGGATTTGGACAAAAAGCTGGATATGTTGCGTCTCAGAATGAACCTGAGAGCATCATTACCCAAGCCCTGACTATGGGAAAGGCACTGGGATGCTGACAAACCCAGGATCTTCCCCATACACACAAGTAGCCTAGCAGAATGCCAGTGTTGGGTTTAGGACTAGGGAAGACCACTGAAAAATATGACAAAATGTTTACAAATAGACATCAAAATCACAACTATACTACAGAATAACCAACATTGAGAATCACCTGAAGTCTAGCTGAACCAAAACCCTACAACTACAGACATACAGAAGA
>PVKE010046496.1:0-12242 GCA_004027555.1 Craseonycteris thonglongyai | reverse complement strand
TAGTTTTGAACATATATTTTACTTATCTACCCATACCTCGCTGGAATGCACCTTATACTGAAACACAGTGTATAAACATAGTATGCATTTCACACCCCTTCTTCCCCCTTAGACTACGCCTATGACAACAAGTCGATCGCGACACACTTTTAAGATAAAAAGTAGATCTTATATACAGAAAAGTTGGCCACCCCTGGTTTATCCTACACTTTTTGCCAAGAATGTAGCCTAAAGTTGCACCCTTTCAGTAAATTGTGAGCAGTGTTGTCAAGGCAGTTCCTCAACTGCATGCTCACTGTTGTTATCTCATCTGTTACTTTGACCACCTGATACCACTGCAGATCATGTGTAAACTACTCTCCCTCCTCTTGGCATCCATCACAAGCCAATCTAAATGACCCTGCATTCCTGGTCTCCTCCATTTCCCCCTCATTTCCACTCTACTCAGATAAATTTTCTCACCTTTTTCTTTTTGGAAATAATTTTGATTCATCTAAAACTGAGCATTTTTTCTAATATCAGTCTTATTCCTGCCCTTCTTATCTTAAAATCCGTGAATTAAGCCCTTTAATCTGTCTCTGAAAACTACATCTGGTCTATAAAGATCTCACTAAACCAAGGGTTGGCAACAAATTTCTCTTAAATCTTTCTAAACTGAATTTGAGACCCACAGAGCCCAGTCATATAATGCATATTTCCCTTTGATGTATAAAATGTTAATAATTCATGTATTCATGCATCAACATTGTAATGACTACTATAATACATGGCAGCCTTTGTTCTGAGCACAAGAGACATAGCACCGAACAAAAGAAAATCCTATTTTTGTACAGAAAGGGGAGCTATGCAACAAACAAGTAAACAAATATATAAATAAATGTTGAGAAAATATGAAGCAAAGTAAGGAAAGAATAATTAAAGGCCAGTCTGGTAAGTGACACTTGGATAAGAATATGAAAGAAGTAAGTCCATGCTGATATTTATGGGGAGAGAATTCAGAAAGAGAGAAGAGCAATGCAAAAACTGAAAACCAGGAATTTGCTTGAAAGAGGCTGGAATTGAGCCCGGGGAAAGTAAGTGGTAAAGATGAAGTGAGAGCTAGCTCAGGACCTACTTTGTAGGAAATTAGAATGATTTATGATGTGTTTGAGAGAGAGAGGGGCATCTATTGAAGGGTTCTGAACAAGTGAGTAACACAGCGTGACTTTCAGGGGTGAAAAAAAACAATAAAATAAAACAGACTTTGCCTACAAGTTACAAATCTGCTACTAAATTATATTAAGGTAGTCCATCATTTCTTTAGTCCATCATTTATGAGGCTCAATTTTCTTGTTTAGAAAATGGGAATAATAATAACGGTCTTGTCAAATTGAAAAAATTAAGTGAGTACTTACCAGAATGCCTAACATGGTGAATACTTTATTGGAAGTACTAAATATTATCTCATTTGTGTTTGTCAATATCAGCTTTATTTCTCTCCATAATTATTTTTTCTATTTGGATAACATCTGAACAACTGTGGAAAATTTGGATAGATCCTGAAGGTAGTAATTACATTATGTTCTATACATATACTACTGAACCAACTTAAGCTAAAATTTTAAAAAATGGATTAAAGGCAAAGCAGCAAAACCAGGCATGATTCTTCTTGTGAACAGTGACTTGACCTGTTTTCTCTGGTTCAAAAGGCGCTATTCATGGCGTTATATATTTTTTATTTTAAATTCATTCATAAACATATTGAAAGGGAAATAGACATGTAAAATCTGTCTTGCCTTTCCTCATTGATTAATTCTCAAATGATAGACTCTTCTTCAAGATGCTGTGTAAATTGTCTTAAAGCCAAATTATGTTTGCAGATATTTGAACCCAGGGAAAAAGGGAAATTATTGCATTGAAAGCCATAGTTAACTTGCATTGTTTAAATACACCTAATTTTATTTTAACTGAAACTTAAGCACAGCATCCTTTTATTTTAACATGTTCTAAAATTATTAGACAGTCAGCAAAAGCAGAACATCAACATAAACCCAAAGTGAAATAGCACACTGCTAAGGTAGGTCCCTGACTTTAAGGAGAGTGACACGGGTAACACATAAAGTTGTCCCTGTCACCTGGCTTTGAGGCCACGGTGCATCAGGATGAAAAGTATGAAGGACAGAGAACAGGGCTATTGAACCTGTGAAACATGACAAATGAGGTGACACCCACTGACTTTGTCAGTCTCATACTTCACCATCTCTTACCTGTAATAAAGTGGGAGGGAAGATAAAATTATTTTCCTCTAGTCTATATTGTTTGAACATCATTACCATGAATCACTCAGGAGAGAGCCTTCACTGTTGTCAGGGAACCGCAGTATTTGCCTATAGCCCCACGGAATGTGATAGACCTGTATCATTCTGTGACTTATAAAAAATCTCTGAAAAAATGAATTCATTGCTATCATCCCCCATCTTTAAAGTTCCAAAGCTCAAAGGATTGTGATCTTCTTACCTTCATATTTATTTTACGATAGAAAGGAAACTGTAAGTTAGCAATTTCTCCTTCAGGTACTGACCTGAGCCTGGTGGTTATCTGACTCCCTGTTGAGAGGCTCATTTCTGGACAGTGCTCTGAGGCAAAGGTCACCCCTTCCTCCTCTCCCCCATTGTCAGGAAACTTCTAGGCCTAGACTGCTCTTGTAGTGGAGGCTCTTCTGAGGCACATCTCTGCCTCCTGCTGATGACTAGCACTGTCCAGAAACTTGTTAACCTCTCTCCTGATCCCTGTTTTAAAACGGTTCCACTCATGCACCTTTCCATTCATTTTTAGAAAATCAAACACTTTACTTGAGAAATAGAAGAAATGTCTCTGGGCATCCTCTACAGACAGACTTAAACGCTTACCAGCACACCTCCCTAACTCCTTCCTTTTTTTGAAGCCATGGGATTACCTTACCTCTTGAGGGTCATCACTTCAGTGGCTCTTTGCCACAGGCAGAATTCTCAGATGTCCTTCAAGTTGCCCTGCCCCCTGCCTAATCCCCAGGAATGAGAATATATGGATTTTACTGGCATGATGAGGTTATTTCATGGGTCAGTTGACTTCAGTAAAGGGACATCATCCAGGTGGCCTACCTAATCTCACGATGCCATTAGAGCAGAGACTTTTCTCTAGATAGTGGAAGAAGGGAAAGTCAAAGATTCAAAGCATGAGAAGGGCTCCATGAACTATGGCTGACTTGAAGATGGAGGTGAACATGTGGCCAGGAATGTGAGTGGCTCTAGAAGCTTAACGTGGTTCCCTGCTGACAGCCTTCAGGTAACAGAAGCCTACATCCTATAACCAAGAGGAACAAGAAGCAGCAGCTTAAAAATGGATTTTTCTCTGGAGCCTCCAGATAAGTGAGGCTGACACCTTAGTTTCAGATTTGTGATACCCTGAGCAGGAAATTCAGCTACACCTACAGAGCTGTGAGATAATAATGGCTATTTTAAAGTATTCAGTTGTGGCATCTTGTTGCACAAATAGAAAACTAATACATTTGCTATTGATTCTTATCTTTTTAGGACTCATTTCATTAAATTTGTGCCAGTCTTCAGCCTCTCCTTGCTGCCCCACTTATACTGTCATCAACACCACCATCTGATTAGATATGTAAGCTACACACTGTATTTAAATACTTTAGGTTGAATATTCCATTTCAAGTTTCATAAATGTGTTCTTAGGAAAATGCAAAACATGAATTTGTAGGAATGGGTTGGGGCTTGCGTCCCTAATGAATTCCTGGGTGATGCCTCTGGTCCTAATTCAATGGGGCATTTTTGGATATAATTCACAACATTCAACTAGAATCTGTAGTTGCGTGATGTGCCCTATTGAAATGGGTAGTTCCCCTTAGATACCATTCTTATAAGTTAGGTAGTGGTCACCAAGTGGTATTGCCTCAACTTTAATTGAAATATCTGAGGGATTAGTCTGTGACCTGAAGGAGATGTATACAGGAAATGTGACCTGAGGAAAATAACCTGGTAGTCATTTTTTAAATCCATCTCTACCTGAGATCAGAACTGCTGGAGACAATGCCCCGAAACTTATATGTTTGATAAACCTTTTAGATAAATATTATTACTCAAAAGCAGAGTTTCTCAACCTCAGCACTGTTGACATTTTGGATTGGAAAATTCTCTTTTGTGATGGGCAGTGCTGTGCATTGTAGAGTGTTTAATAACATCCCTGACCTCTAATCACTAGATGCTAATAGCACCCCCTCTGCCTCTTGTAACAACAACAACAATAACAAAAATGCCTCTAGACATTGCCAATTACCTCTTGGAAAGCAAAATCTCCCTTAATGAAGAACCTCTGCTCTAAAGTTTGAGAATTACTGATTTAGGCTTTATTTAGGAAAGGAAAAACTCAAAGTGCATAGATTAACACAGGACTCAGTAAACATTTTCTCCATAAAAATAGAATAAATCTACATCCATAAAAATATATTACAAAGGTGATAGCATAATTTAACTTGTTTAATTAAAAATACCTAGATAGACACATTCATATTTTATTTCTAAGTGTAACTTTTTTCCAATTATTGTTTGTTAAGTTTCAACTTAATAATTTACCCTTTGATTTGTAATATCTTAGATAAGGCCAAGTAGTGCTTTTGCTTTTCAAAAAAACTGTACTGTGTGATAGAAGCTATTTAAGAAATGTTCTTGATTTTTTTGTCCTGTTAACATACTCATGAACAATTAAGTATTCTTTTTTTCCAACCCCTCTTATAGTCTGTTGGTTCTTTGCTACTGGCAAATATCTCTAGGCTGAATAATTTATCACCCTTTTCTCTTTACAAATAAGACAAATAAAAATCTGAGTCTGAAATTTTCTCGGGGTCTGTGTAAATGCCCATCATTATTATGTGAGTACCGGTATGTGTGTGTGCATGTTTTCATTGAGAAAAGTTTATTCTGACAACCATGTTGTTCTGTTATATACCGACAATATTGCCTCCTTTGAACTTATATTTTATACTGCAACTTATTCTTGAGGCAGTCTAGCAACTAAGCTGCCTGTGTCTGTGTAACTTGAATTAGTTATTTAGCCAATCTTGCCAGACATATTCCTTTCTTTTTCATCTAAAAATTCTAAGCACAATTTTAAGTTTAAAATCATCAAGCACTTATTCACATATTCACACCTTGACCATTGCTCTCTTGTTGCTGGTAATCTCGTCTGTGTGGTATGTGCTATTCTAGGTAGTAACAGTCCAGTATGATACATTAAAAATTAAGTCTACCCCAGCTACTGCTGAATTCTCGAATCCAGAGGCAGTTCTAAAAAATGGATCTACTGAACTAAGTGTGTGTTGGTAGTTCTGTTCAAGTTTGCCTGAGCATTGTTCATTCATGCTCATGTCAGTCACTTAGCTTCTATTTGGTAAAACAGTGCCAATGCTGCAAGTGGTGTTTAGATAGGCGCAAACTGCGTTTGACTCTAGCTTTATGGCGCCACTTTAGTAAATAACTTAAATTCTCTAAATCATATTTTCCTTATTTGTAAAATGGGAAGAACCAACTTTATAGATTTCTTATAAATAATGGAATAAAATATGTAAAAGGCTTAGCAGAGGCTAGGCCCATGGAAAGTATTCAATTTATAATATCTATTGTATTATTATGTTACTTCTCCTAATATATTACCTGGATGGCTCTCTGTTTTTCTTAATGTTGAGAGGGACATACAGACATGGGTAGATCAGAAGTTTGTTTATGTTAATTCTTAAATATATGTGCTTAACATAGGTTTATATAAAGCTATATAAGTTATTTGTTAAAATATTTTGGTCTGATTTTTCAAAAAGCACAACAAACAAACTGTCTCCACAATGGCCTTGTGCTGAGGAAAAATAGGCCTTATTATTAGTTGGATTCATTCAGGATGATATGCGGTTTAAGATACATAGCCACACTAAGTATTTTCAGTATTATAGCCACCAAAATGTCTAGATACTTAAAATATAATGTTTTAATGTCAGTTGAAGAGCTAATGGATTATAAAAAGGGAAACTATAGGAAATTTAATAGGAATTTAAGGTAATAGACTTAAAATTCTTACTTTGCTACTTGTCTCCCAGAACTCAAACCAAAGAAATCAGGCTTAATTTGATTTTAAAGAGAGAGGAATTTTTAGAAACTCATACAAAGTACAAAAGGTTATACTCAATAGAGTTCTAATAAGCACTATATTGTAGATGACTCATTAAATCTTTGAAATTTATTCAGGCTCTTGCAAAGCAATAATTACCAATGTATTTCCTAAGAAGAAAGTCAGCACTTGTAGAATAGCATTAAAAAATATTTCAAAGTTTTTCCCCCTGAATTTTTAAAATTAGAACAACTAAACAACCTTCCCTGTTGAATAGCATGTTTTCTGTTTTGTTTTCCCCCGACAATTGGAGTAAAACTGCCCATACTTCAAACTAATCTGAATTATATTTGTAGTGCATTCATTACTTTGTAATAAAGCCAATTCAAAGTATCTCTGTGCATAACTCATTGAAGTTATGTTTATAGTGTTCTTTTCAACAAGAGTTGATATAAACACTTTATAATAACAATTCTGATTTTTTTCTAGTTCTATTTTTTAATATAAGCTATATTGAGGTATATAAGACATATAAACTATAAGATTTTTTAGAGTGTACATTATGGGAATTTGATGTATAATGTACATCTTGAAAGAGTTCTCATCTAGTTAACTAATACATCCATCACCTCACATATTTATCTTTTTATTTTATTTTATATTTTTAGTCAGATATTTAAGTTCTATTATCTTAGCAGATTTCAATTATTTGATACTTGTACAGAGTTATCAGCTATAGTTACTATGTTTTACATTAGACCCTCACACTTGATTCATCTGATTCCTGGAAGATTGTACCCTTTCACCAACCTCTCTGATTTTATTTTCAATCTGAGAATATTTGACAGTATTTCTTATTTTATAAACCGCTGGGAGGAAAAATTTAGACAAATCAGAAGGACTTCATGTTTGAACAGCAAAAGAACCCCTGTGAGATTTCTCTCCTTTTGTTTTATGGGGAGAAAAGGGTTTCTGGAGCTCAGCTCAGGAAACTCGGATATTTATATCGTGTTTTGCTTATTGGGAACATTTGGACTATTTCAAACGGAAAATGGAATCTGTCCTTTTTAAAATAATATAACTGTATTTTAAAAGACAGTGTTCTGTTTGGAAGACTATCTGAGGGTTTATTGTGGTTTATTGAGAGTCTCCAATTGAGGCAAGCTTAAATCTAAAGCAAAGAGGGAAAATTAATAAAAGTAGTGAAATTTAAAAATGGAATTCAAAATGCGGCAAGGTGGAATTATGAATTGTACAAGTTTTTACACACTTTAGAGAAACTTAGTTCAACTTTAACCTACCAAGATAATGAAACCTTAGAATTATACAGGGTGTTTCAAAAAGATGGACCTGATTTGAAATTGCTTGCTCTGAAATTGTGTCCATCATTTTGAAACACCTGTATTTTTAAAAATTTCTCTTAAATCTTTTAGTAAATATGATGGCTCATTTTAAGCATCTTTGATGAAGTTTTTCTTAACTAATTGCACTATATATAGATAACTCTGGCCATTCCTAACAGACAGCCTCAAGCTGAAACTTAAACTAAAGAGCAAAATATCCAAATTTCTTACATAGTAAATGAGGGTGATGGCAGCATACAACTACAGTAATTGGTGGTAACATTAATGAATTGCATACAATTAAGATAAATAATCTACTAGCTCTGAAAAATGAAGCAAATATTTAATTGTGTGTTACTAGGAATTTCCTATTACATGTGTAATTTGTGTTATGTTGTGGCGTGCGTGTTTGAGTCTATGTGTGTGTGTGTGTCTGTGTGATAGATGGATGGATTGAAGGATTATAATGCATTAACCTGAGAGGAAACAGATCTCTCTCTTATTTGTTGGAGAGGCATTGACATCTACATTCCAGGGCTCCAATAAGTTGGAGCTGCCAATGGAATATTGTGGTCAACTAGAGAGTTGCAACTAAATAAACACTAGTAAGGCAGCTTCTTCAAGGACATCTTGGGGACAGCTGAACTAGTTCCTTCTGGAGCTTTGACACACAGAGATGCAGGAAATGCAAAAGCAGCCCCAGAGACTGTTGAATTTGAACCTGCCTCTTAGAATGAAGGTTAGTTATTAAAGGCCAAAAATGTGTGCTTGGAAATTAATACCATTGTGATCTGCTTCTTTTTATTCTTCTGAAGTCAGGAAAAACGTTTTTCAAAATCCTTTTTTGTCTCATCTCTGCTAAGAAGAAGAACCAAGCAAAAGAACTTTGGGCACTGTTTTATTTTGTTTTTCTATTCCTGTTGGTTTGGACTTTTTGTTGCTTTTTTTTTTTTTTAAACAAAGGGGAACACTTTCCTACACCCCTTCTCAAGTGAGATTCTTGATGGAAAAATATCTAGAATGAGTTGATTCTGACAAATATATGAGTACATTGATAATAGACCTCAGAGTAATGTTCAAAAGCAAAGCAGAACTGCAATGTGTAAGGACTTTTAAAAGGGTATGAAAAAAAAAAAATAATAAAAAAAAATAATAAAAGGGTACTGAGTTTCATACCTCTTTCTTCTCCTTTAGTTCTAACTTACTTGATGATATTGCATTTTTAAGCATTAGATCCTGTCCCATTCTCCAAAGGTTCTTTTTAGAACATAACCAATAAATTGGACCTGCAATTAGATTGTATATTTGCATAAAGATATTTCTTGAGATGCTATAATCACCCATTTAGATCTTATTTTTGATATTATGTGCTAAGTTCACAGACCTTTATAAGTATAGGTAAGGCATATATTGGGAGAAGAATTTAGACACACAGCATTTTTTTTTCTCTACATAAGCCTTATAAGAATTCTGGATCTTCCCATTTTCTCCGAAGTTACATTTGTTTTGTCTGGATAACACTTTCTTTGTGCATTTTTTCTTTCATTTCTCCAAGTGAGAATAGAAATCTTGAATGCTTAGATGATTTATAAGTGTCACCACACCTCTGGTATAAAAATACCATCTTCCATGATATACCATTTAGGAATATTTTATTGTTTTATAACTTGTCAGGAAATTGCAGGAGTTTGACTCTTATTATGATTGCATACTCATGTGAGAACTCATTGATAATCATAAAAAGAAACTCACCACATAAATTAAAGCAAAAAGCAATCTTAAACTTGTCATTCAGGATTCAGAACACAGAGAGAAAAAACATTCTTCCCTGAAATACATTTTGCCAACCTCCCTTCTCCAATGCTATGTGCTACTATCATTTTAGTCCATTGTATTTCTCTAATCTGGGAGAGTAAAATAAAGCTTCAAGCACAAGTCAGAAGTTATAGTGAAAAGGAGACTCTAGAGAGGCAGTGACAGTCTTTAATGGGACATCCACTGAAAGTACTAAATTCTGTTCTAAGCTCTGTCAAGGAACAGCTGTGGATGTTGAACAAAGTTCAGCTGTGTTTCTTATGATAACAATACTTTTCCTAGCTACTGACAAACCTTATATGGATCAATTAGATGATGTTTAAAAATGTATGGAAACTGAAAATTTCATGCAAATATAAGGTATTCCTTATAACCCTCATTTTGAGAAGTAAATTAGACTTGAATAAATTTTATATAATGTAGTAAATACAATTAATAATGTTTCACATAAATAATTAACTTTAAATAAATAAATAACTTTCAGAGCTGTAAGTATCCATCTTATTTGCTTTCAGTATATCTATTTAAAATTATTACTACAGAGCTAGTAAACAGTCCATGAATATTTAGGATATAGTGAACTAACCCCAAAATATTGCTACTTGGACACCATGAAAATGGTAAATCCATTGGTTTCATGTTTGAGACGTGTTTAAGAGGTACTCACCAAAAAAAAAAATATGCATACTTATTTATATGTACATTTATTATAAACTTTACTGATATCAAGAGAGTGTAGCACACTACTTATAAATAGTAATAAATTATGCAACACTTTTTATTATAAATTCCATAGAGCCGATTGATTGATTTTCACAGAATATTTTAGTTAATTTTTTTTTGGTATGTTATATGCATAGCGAAACCTATTGAAAGAAGAGTGCTGATTTTATGGTTGTAGTTACAATTGATAGACAAGTGCTGTTCTGACAAGAATGCTGATGTATTAGTTTTGACAGTAAGATGAAAGTGAAACATCAAAAATGTATGTTGGAATGTCACTTGTTCATAAGTGGTCAGTGTGCATGTTATAATTACAAAATGATGGCTAAAGACAAATCGCACTTTAAATTTAATCTTCATTATTACCATTTTGTCAGCAATCTTAAATCGAATAATCAATATAACAATAAACCTTGATTTGTAGCATTTGCTGATTTTGGTTGTGTACTCTCACATAACTGATATCAAGGTACCAATGTAACCTCAGTAAATACAGAGCTATAAAAATGTGCACATGGGAAAGCTGAGATGGCTCAGTGGGTTAAGTGCACACTTTGAAGCCCCGAGGACCGAGGATCAAATCCCGGCTCCGGCCTAGGCGGACCCACATGCTGAACTGGGGTGTGCTTCCTGAATGCAGTGAGGCCCCCAGTTCAGTTCCAAAAAAAAAAAAAAAATGTGCACAGTAGCACATCATTACATAATGGTTCCACCTTTCAGCTTAGATGATAATAAATCGTGGTAAAATAATTAAGAAGTAATGAGTTTGAATGTTTAAGTTTGTTTTTAATGTAATATTTAATAGTAGCTTGATATGATTTAATTTCTCAGTAATGCTTGTAATTAACAACTGGACATATTATTCCTGAAGATTTAGCAATTGGCTCTCATGAGCCAGTACAAGCCATCTCTAACATATTGTTGGTCCCAGGATATGGTATAGTAGTGATGAATTATAGCAAACAAAGTGGGAAATGGTTCAAACTAATAATATGCATTTGTTGACTCACCTCTATGTCTAATCTCCATTAGATGTTACTCATGTAGCCTTACAATCACTCTAGGTTTTTTTATTGGCACATTTACATGGTCACTGTAGTTGTCATCAGGGAACTTGAGACCCTGAGGTGATACAATATTCAGAGAAGTGTATTTCTCAGAAATTTCTCTCATCCTGGTGAGTGAATAATTTTCACTATAAGACAAATTTTCTCAAAAAAAAAAAAAAGATTGGCTAGCTGTGAGGTTCTATTATATCCTTCTGTGGACATGTATGTGGGCAGTCTGGAAAGTATCCAGCCATGTAACCATTCTCATTATATTGACAATGGTTGAATGTTTTCTGGACAGCCCTCCTATTCTGTCATAACTCCAAAGAACTTGCAAATGCAGTAGCAATCTGAGAGATTCTTCCTCTGTGCTAGATAACCTCAACTCTTAGTGCAATAAAGCAAGCACTTTAGGCACTGTAAATATTTTAAGGAGGTTCTACATGTGCTTGCTACCCTTTAACATACTGTTTTTCCTATATTATTTTTCTTAGTAAATTGAACTTCCCAGGTTATCAAAGTAAGAAACCTGGATATCATAATAGATTCCCTCATATTCACAAGTTATAGATTACCCAAACCTGGTATTTCTTCTTCCTAAATACCATTGCAATCTTTTATAATGTACCGGTAGATTGCTGGAATAATACCTAGGCTCAGAAAGACCCAATAACTCTTTTAATGATTGCAGACCTAGGCACAGATCAATCAGTCAATCAAAGAACAAACAAATGGAGAGAAAGAGAGAGAATTTAGACCCTGTGAAGGAGTAAGGCTTATATTTTTGGCCTAAATTTCCTTACACTAGCATAGACTTTGGATGGTTTTTACTTCTTTATGAAAAATTTAAAGTGAGAAATTTCAAAAAAGAGGAAATGTGTACTATGTGACACTTTTAGCCTTGTACCTGTATCATTGGAAAACCTTTGCAAATAGATTTAATTTTTTTTCTTTAATCTAATGTACTTGCTTATTTAATACACACTAGAATAGACAGAGTGATGTTTGGGACTAAGTAACTTACTGCCACTATGACAGTATGTCTCATTAATTAAAAAGTAAAGCTTTCAGAGTCCTTAATATCAGAACCTTCATTGCTATCCAGGACAAAATGTCCCCAAACAGGGTACTGCTGTCAAATGCAAATGTCATACAATGTTTGCCGAAGTATTCCTCTTCTTTA
>PVKE010046495.1:0-12244 GCA_004027555.1 Craseonycteris thonglongyai | reverse complement strand
AAAGCCATAGACAATGTGTAAGTGATGAGAATGTGACTGTGTTCCAATAGAATTCTATTTACAGTAGTATGTGGCAGACCAGATTTGGCCTGTGGGTCATAGTTTGGCAAGCACTGTACTTAATTAGTGAAAAGCTTACTTTGAACACTTTGTTCCAGTTTCGTCACTAACCAACTGTGAGACCTTGGTGAAGTCATTTTACCTCTGTGGGTCCTGGTTTTCCTCATCTGGAAAATGAAGGCACTTGACAAGGTGACATTCAAGTTTTTATCTAAAATTATATGACATTCTGTGATTCTAGTGTGACGCTGCAAAGGGATAGATCAAAAGCAAGCAAGTAGGATAAGAAGGTTATGGTCTTCTTTTGAAAGCACTCACATCTGAGTTCAATGTCCTAGCAAACAGCACGTCTACCTGTACAAAAGAATCAAGGATTTTAAGGAAACCCAAGAAAAAACGCATTTCATTCAGGTTTTGAAGAACTTGAGGGATAATATTCTTGAGGGAGGGAGTAGAAGGAGGAGGACAAGAGAGACTATTACTGATTTAGAGCTCCCCAAACACAATACGATATTTCTTTTCTTCACGGATATTGTTTATCCTAGCAAATAACCTATGACGTAGATATTAGAATAGCTATTTGAGGAAGCTGAGATTGTGAGTAGTTAAGAGATTGTCTTAAGCTCATATATTAAGTAAATGATAGAGCTTTATATCCACATCTACTAATTCCCAAAGCCATTCTGTTTTGACTAGGTTAGACTCTCCTAAGCTAATGGAGAAAAAGACTACTTTTCCCACTGTGGGGATGAAAAAATATAAAGCTAAAGTGGGAAGGAGCAGGTCAACAGTAGGGTCATTAAATTTACAGTCTGGGCCTCCTCTAGACTCCCAACAATAAACTTTTCAATGGCAGATTTCACATACATATTTTAGTCATCTCCTCCTCAAATGTTTGCTGTATTTGACTTTTATTTTTATTATTTTTATTTTTTTGTTAGGTTGAGAGCAATTGACCATGGGACATAAGCAACAAACTATAGACACTGAGCATACAGGTGTAGAGAATAGTGGCATAATCAAATAAAATTTACAACAGAGTTAATTTGACACACACTGAATGACATGCATAATTCAATTTTGAAGCATGGTAATTAGGTATAAATGGCAAGCTAGCGACATAAATGACTAAAATTAGCACTGCTTCTGCACAGGCAGGCCAGCTGGTAAATTTTACATTTCTCACTTTGTTGCTCTGTTAGGATTTATAAATTATCATTATTGGTGACAGATTTTATAACTGGAGAATACAGGTATTTGGGAATTTGTGGCCAAAGGTGATATTTATTTAATTCTATTTGTTTTTTTTTATACTATACCAATTTCACAAAGACATTGGGAATCATTTGGAATAACTATATACAATGCAGTAAGATAATGTTCTGGGTTCTGCTGTAGTAACTCCCTTTTTTAAGTAGTACTGTGTGCTTAACTGTGATATTGTAGGTTACAGAATGGCATACATATGATTTTATAATAATCATAAGTGGTATTACTTATGCCGAACCCTGTACATATATAATGACATACAAAAGAGCAGAATCAAGGGAAATGTCAATGAGATAAAAATGTTTAGACCATAAAGAAGGCTAAAAGTTGACTTTGTATCTTGGTACAATGGTGACATGTTAATAACTTCTGAACTGAGTGGCCAGTACCCCAATTTATTTCTAATTGCCATATTTTTCCATGTATAAGATGGTACTATCTTCTAAAATTTTTAGACCAAAAATCGGATATACACAAGAATATCTCATGTATTGATTTCTTAATGTTGGGTTAGAAAAGTAGGGACTATCTTATACGTGGGGGCATCTTATACATAGAAATATACAGTATCTACACAGTCCTGCAAAGTATAATACTTACTCTAATTCTCATTTTACACATAGGTTAGAGAGATGAAACTATGTTTACTAAGTTTTTTCAGCTAGTAAATGAATAGACCTGAGATTAAAACTCAGTCTGCATAACTTCAAACTCATAGTTCACTATGCTGGGTAGGAGAGAACTTGAGGGTAATGATGGGGCTCGGATGTGGGAAAAGTAAACTGAATTCTAGCATTTAGAACAGAGAGGTCGACTACCCCATATGGCCCATATGGCAAACACGTACATTAAAAGGAACCACAGGAAAACTCCTCCTGGAGACCACCGGTACTTAGCAAGCATTCAGCATTTTTTTATTGACAAGAGTAAATGTCAATAAATTCAAAGCGGGCGTTAAGTATTTGAGAACCAATACAATGGTGTTACTATATATCCATTTTAGATGGGAATCCTTCTTTACTTTAAAGATACTTTTATTGTTTAAGGGGAAATTTTTTTTGGAAAGATGTGCTAATTGTAAATGCAGGCAAAAACAAAAACAAAAACAAATGCTAACTGTCCTAGGCCAAAAGACCTAATAATGTAATGGCCTGTGACCATCAAATAAAAATATAAAAATAATTAAACAGATACTGGTAATTAAAATAAAATTAAACATATACTGATAATTAAATTTTGAATATATTTTCAAAATTTATCTGTGGATCTAACAGATGATTGTGGGTAATTGGAAGTTGTCCTATGGTGAGATGACATTTGAAACATATCCTTAATTATGTCTTAAGATTTAAAAAATTAGAAAATAAAGTGAACAAAGAGAAATGATAACTTTCAAAAAGAGAGAGCAGATGCACACAGCATATGTGGACACTGTGCCGTGAAGCTTTCGTCTGTGGAGTCTGGCTGGTGTCCTGTGCCTTTGATGTGAAGAGCCTTGGGCAGGTTCCTTCAACCTTTCTCTGCACATATTCAACCCTGGGAAAATCCTACAAGGCAATTCAATAGCAAAGTGCACTTAAACTTTATAACATTAAACCTGGCACATAGTAAATACTCAGTACATGTTGGATAGTTTTATATTTATTGAACGAAGTGAAGATGTGTTTACATGGGTAGTAGAATTTGGGACATGTAAATATGTCCTTAGAAAATTACCTATTGTAGATACAATTTTGCTCTTTATTTCCCTCCTTATAAAGCAATGAGTTTTGAACAACAAATGATTAAACTCACATTAAGAAGAATTAGCTCATACTGCATCTTTAGTAGTGCCAGGCAGTGTACCAAGTGCTTTATTGGCATTACTTCACTGACTGAATCAGTATAATAAAATTAAGAGGTAGGTTTTCTTATCATCTGCATTTTAGAGACAGTAAATCAAGACACAGAAAGCTGAAGTGATTTACCCATCCTGACTGGCTGGACATGGCTAGGCTGCCTTCTCACCTATGGCCCAACGTGACTGATCTGAATACCAGGTAGTTTTACTTGAGTTGTCCACACCAGCAGATCTAATCCTCATCCTTGATTTGGAAATGCTGTTACTGTTATTAAAATTAAAGAAATGTGTTCTGTGTCTTTACTACCACCCTTTCCTTGTTGATAATTTCATGTGAAGAGGGAAAAGTAGAAATCAAAATAAGGGGGAGCCAGGACAGCTCAGTGGTGGAATACTTGCCCTGCAATCACGAAGTCCTGGGCTTGATTCCCAGCAAACCCATACACTGAACTATGATGTAACTGGTAACCACCAGGATGCAGGAGGCCCCCAGCTCAGTTCCTGTCCTGCACAGCATGAAACCATGTCACCACCAATGATGTACAACTATGGAGACTGCTCTGGGGCCCCTTCCCTTCTCCCCCCTCCCCCACCTTTCTCTCCTCTCCAGACAGTAAGGTAAAATGTTAGAAAAAGAAAATAAATCAAAATAAGGGTAACACAATTTTTTTAACCTGGATTTCATCTAAAATTTAGAAAAGAGGAAAACAGTAAAGGTTCTCATTTTGGAAATTGAAGAATTATATAGTTAGTATAAAACTATATAAATTAATAAGTATTATAATCACAATACCAACAAATATATCATAGAATATATTTTGGAGCATGATTCCTATGCATGTCACCATGGCTTCTGCTTCTCTCTGTATCTTCTCCCATTTCTAAATATTATTACTTACAAGGTAGACATCCCAAATGTAGGCAGAACACTTCTGACACCAAGATTTCTCTGAAGTAAATGTTACCCTTGGAAATTCAAATAGAAAGTGGGAAGCTCAAGTTGCATTCACCAGCATACATAAAAAAATGTTATTGTTGTTATTATTATTATTATTTTGTTAAATTTATTGGAGTGACAGTGGTTGGTAAAAATTACATAGGTAACAGGTATACAATTCTACATTACATTGTCTATGTATTGCATTAAGTGCTCACCACCCAGACTTGGTTCTCTTTTCTTCACCATATATTTAATGCCCCCTCCCCCTTACTCCACGCCCTCCCCCTTACCCTCTTGTAACCACTAAACTACTGACTGTGTCCATGAGTTTTTGTGTCTTTGTTACCCTCGGTTTTATATTCCACTTATAAGTGAGGTCATATGTTTCTTGATTCTTTCAGTTTGACTTATTTTGCTTAATAAGATGGTCAGAAGGTCCATCTGTGTTGTCACAGATGGCTGTATTTCATCTTTTCTTATCACTGAGTAGTAGTATTTAACTGACAATTTCTTCAGTTATTCCTGTGAACATTATAAATGTAGAATTATGAGATTTTAAATCTGGAAGCAGACCAAGCTTATTGAGTCCCACTCATTCACTCATTTCACAAATGGGGAAACTGAGACCTAGAAATGGGAGCAAGAGGAACTGTTGGCAGAGCTAATGTATCCTCCCCCCGTTTGCTATTTGGACCATACCACACTCACTCTCCACAGGTTGCAGGCAGGACAGTGAAGTGCTGCTCCAGACCTAGGAAGCATGGCTAGAGCACTAGCTACTTTGCTATCAAGTTGTCCTCCTAGGAAATCCTCAGAAGGAAACCCTCTTATCTGTCTCCCCAAAGAGAGTTTTCATTTGCTGCAAATGTCAAGAAGGGATTAGCACGCCTTAAGAAGTCAGACATGGGGTTCTGAATCTGATCACCACGAAGATACTTCAGGACACAAATGCTAGCTGTCAGGGATCATCTTTGTGCATGAAATTAAACAAACTGCATTCACCTTCCTGCCTTAAAGTCAATAAAGACAACACTGGCTTTGCTTCAAGCAATGTGGTTTCCTCCCTTACATCTGCACTACAGAAAAGCTACTCCCCTCTGTGACAGCCCTCAAGACCAGGAGCCTCTCCTCATTCTCACCTTGATATCTTTTCTCAGCCTGTCATCATGTTTTTCCAACTTAAGGAAAGGAGAAAAAAACAAAACAAAGAAAAACATTTGCTCTTCTTTCATAAAGAACAAATACCTTCTTTCTCTTAACTTCAAGTTATTGTCTCTGCATGCATTTTTTAAAGAATTAAACTCTCTCCTAACCATATTTACAGCTTAATCATTCACCTCCTCTGTTCCAAGGTCTATTGCTTTGTCTTCTTGCACCCACTTAGCTGGAAACTAACCAAACATTTCTTTTCTTACATCTGTATTTACCTGGGGGTTTTGTTTTCAGTGAATTTAAAAACGTGGCTGTTCTCTTTGTGTTTGGCTGTGAAAACATTAACATTTATGCCAAATGTTAGAGAATGTACCCGCGTTCTTGCTGTCATTCAGCCTTTCATGCACAGACGTGTGTTCAGTTCAGACTGATTCAGACACTGTTCAAAGTGCTTAGACACAACTGTGATTGTGGCATTGCCCCTTCCTGTGGAGCTTACATTCCAGGGAGGGATGTAGGCTTTTACAGAGATGTGAGTACAATATGATTCCAGACAGCACTAAGGAATAAAAAGAGAAATAATCCCCAGTTAGTGGAGGGGCAATATTTTAGGATACATGAATAATGTCTCTTTGTGAAAGTAATCTTTGAATGAGTATATACATAAAGTAAGAGAGCAAGTTTGGAAGAAGACAATTCTCAGTGAAGCGGGAAGTCTATGAAACCAAGACATCTTTGGTTTTCTGAATGAATGCTAAGAATGCCAATCAAGTTGATTGGGGAAGGGTGGGGAAAGGGGTGCAGAACAGACAGTCAAGGAGGGAAGAAGGGGGTGGGCAAGGAAAGATTATATAATGTCACACAAACCACATGAAGAAATTTAGATTTTATTCCAAGTGTGATGAGAAGCTACTTAACTAGAGGGTTTTGAGCAGAAGTTTAAATGCCACAGGTTAAATATTCTTACTGAAAAACATTGTGGAAGTCAGACCTTAGCAGGGGAAGAAAGAGACTACAGGTTTTGTCCAAAGCTACTTTGGGGTTGGGGGAGCTGGGGGGTGGAAGGCTGGGGTAGCAAGTTTGTGCAGGGAGAAGGGTAGAGGAGACGGAACACAAGCACTGTAGTCAGTCAAACAGAATTGGGCTGGAACCTCAGGTTGTAATCTGTGCTTGGGCTGATCTATTTTTTTATTTTTGAAAGTTTGATTTTATTGTTATGACAGAAAGAGAGAGAGAGAGAGAAGAAGAAGGAGGAGGAGGAGGAGGAGGAGGAGGAAGATGAGGAGGAGGGCCCAGAACTCTCTCTATTCTTGTATGCCATCAGTTTTTCGACATAGTTTCATTCCACACAGGTGTACTTGGGGCCGTGCAGAGTGGGAACTGTGCAGGGAGCCTGCTGCATTGGAAGCACACCCCTGCGTGCTGCATCCCACATGGGAAGCTCACCCCAGAGGGAACCGAACTGGGGGCCTCCCACATGAGAAGCACGTCCCAGTTCAGCATATGGGTCTGCACGGGCCAGGTCTGGGACTCAATCCTCAGACCCCGGGACTGCAAGGTGAGCGCTGAACTTGCTGAGCCATCTCAGCATCCTTGGGCTGATTAAATATCTACATATATTTGGATGAACTTGACCTCAGCTGGGATGTGTAGATACTGTGGCCTACCCTACAGAAGTTTATTAGGCATCATGAGGCAATAGAAACAGTGTCTAGCAGAGCAACAATTGTGACTAATATAAAAGACATGTCCTTTTGAATCAACAGACCAGGGGTTGAATCTCAGTTTAACAAGTCACTGTGTGTGATTTTTTGCAATTAGTGAGCCCTCTGAGGTTCCTCCTCTCATCTAAAAAATGTGTATAATGATATCTTTCTCACATGGTTGTTTTGAGAATTAAAATCATGTGTGGAAACACCTAAGATATACTTGCAGCTTAGTAGCTGCATGATTTTAGACTAGTTTCCTAATCAATCGTTGCATAGTTTCTTCTGTAAAATAAAAAATGCATGGAACGTTTGTGGAGACTAAATGAAAGAATATAGTTGTAGTTTTTAACAGCATATCGGTACATGGTTTGTGTTAAGCAAGGTGAGGTGATAATTGTCATCTCCAGCACCTTCCTTTCACTCCTGCTGTATTGCATGGAAACAGGCATCCTCTTTAAAGACCTGGTTTGTGAATGCCTTTAGATGCTCAGCCTAAAGAAAGTCTGCTACCTGCTCTGCTCTTTCCTCACTAAAGGAGTCTGTCGCGATGCTTCCCTTCCCCTTCACCAGCTACTTGCCCATGCACATGCCCCTTTCCCTTCTGGTACTGGTACAACTGCTGGTATCTTCTATTACTGCAGTCTACACACTTAAGGGTTCATTCTATTTCAGGGCACCAGGAACAGAAAAACATACAACGATATTAAAAAGCAAGAATATATGACATTTACCCTGGATGTATATATATAGTTTAGAACAGAAGTCCTAAACTGATAGCCCGTGGGCAGTTCATGGGTGGTCCGTGCATAAACACACCAACAAACAATAGCCTATTTACAACTAGAAACCTCTTACATTAAAAATCTCACATTAACTTTTCCTTGAGAAAATATAAATGTTTCACAGCAATTATAAGGAGCAGTGTGACCACAGACTCCCTGAGGCATGTATGTGCCCTTCATGTAGATAAACTTCCCCTCCATACTCCCTGTTGCTTTCTTACCCAGGCCGCTCATTCACATCTATTCCTTAGGGGGCATACAAACAGCTGGGAGTATGAAAGCTTGGTTGACTACAGGAAGGGGTATAGACTAAATATGGAGATTCTGACTATCTAGACCACAGAATTCATTTTTCTGGTTGACACATAAATGCTAATAATCCAAACAAAATTAAAAGTTTCCTAATAGCCAGTTGTTTTGTCTGCGATTTGCCTGCTTTCCCTCACCATCTATTATGGCTACTATGGTTTCACTTTTATAAGTTTGTAAATTTGACATAGATTCAACTAATAGAGAGATAGTTGTTTTGTTTAGAACTGATGTGCCATAATCCTGATTAGAGTATTATGTAGGAAATTTATAAAAATAATGATACCCAGTAAGAACCTATGTCACATTTAATAACCTAAAGTTTAGAACTAGCTGCAGTTATTTACCCTGGGGTTTAAGTGCAGGGCAGCCACAAATGAGGAAATAGACATTGCTGTCTCCCACACTTGATCAAGTCTTGAACAATCTGATCAGCATATACAAATCAATATGAAAGCTTATCTTAACCAAGTGAACCAAGCTTTAACTTAGCTAGTTATTGCTAGTTTTCTCTCTCACCTTGATCTCTTATTAGCTTCTACTTTTACTTATTTTGAATAGTGTCAACTGTACTCTTGTGCCAGTAACCCAAGCTAATTAACAGAAGACACCAAAGGAAGAACTTTACAATCTCCAGTCCCTGAAATTTCTTTCTCTGTAGTATTGGCCAATAGGAGGAGTAACTAAGACGATTGTGATTTTCAATCAGAATATGTACATTGATAAAGGGGTCAACAGAACACAAACAGTTCCCAAGTGTATGACTTTGGCAACACTATTTGTCCTTTGAGAAAACTTCCTCAATTTTCTCTTCTAACCTCACTCGAGATGGAGTGGACAGGTCAAATACAGCTCAGTTTCTGTTTTCTATTTCTCTACTTGCTTTTCTCACTAGAGTGCCATTGCATGTGCAAGACCAAAGAAACAGGGCTATGGGCCCTGGGAAGTTCAGTTCTATCTAAGGACTCTCTGCTTCACATGACAGGCTGTCAATGAAATTTTTTTTTTTTTTTACTCACATTGCTTCTTGTATTATGCAGATGAAAATTCTTCACTTTTTCCTTTTTATATTTTATTTTTGTCCCATTACCTCTCCTACATTTTCCAACTCAACACATATTTTGTAAGCTATTCCTCATATCTCTTTCTCTTTCCAAGTAAAATATTTCAAATCAATACTGAGTAACACCCTTTTAATTTCTCCTATCCTCTAAAACTGAACATTCAAGTAAAGTTCTACAGTTTATAGAAACCATACATAATTAAAAAAAAATGTTGCTTCTGCTTTTCAAAAACAAACAACAAAAACAATTAGGGGGGTGGTCCTGTTTAATTTATTTTCACATATGTGACTGCAAAATTAAAATCATAAGAGACTGAAAGTTTTTGTTCCACTATAGAATGAACTTTACTAGGGAATTTCAACTGTATTCATCATGTAGAATTAACAAGTTAAAAATAAAACCATTTTTAAGAGGCTTTCTTCTCTTTTCTCAACACTGTATGCAAATTTCCAGAACAAAACAAAATGAGCAAACAGAAAACAACCAGAAACCTTTCTCATATTTTTTTAGAGTGTTAACACAGCTAGCAGATTTTATGAGGAGAAACTGATTTCATTACCATGGAGTCTCCTTAAGATTCTGAAAACAATGGCAGGGCACCGGAGAGCAGATTGTTGCTTTCCGTCTCCTGTTCGGCACGTCACAGAGAGCCTGTCTGGTCTGTAATCTCAAGGACAACTGAGCTGCTTCGCTGCAGGGTCAGAGTTACTATGCAGTGCAGAAGGGCCAGGCCAGTGTGGTTTCAAGAGTCCCCAAAGGTCACATACACAAAGAACTTCCTCCGGCTTCTGTGTGCTAATAGTTTGCCCCTGAGATTTGTGAGGAAAGAGAAGGAAGATGCCTAGTGGTGCAAGAACGAAGCACAGAGTTTAAATACAGGGTCTAGCACAAGTGTTACCTGCTCATAAAACAAGGGTCATTACTTCTGCCAGACCCTGTGCTTGAATGACAAGTAGGGCAAAAGAGATGGAACAGGGGGAAGGGTAGAATTGCCAAATTTTGGGAGAAAGGGAGGAAAGAGATCCAGGAAGGAGGAGAAAGTCAGCAACCATTTTTGGGGGGTGGGGGGGTGCAGGGAGGAGATATATGACCTGGACAGATCAGTCAATTTCTGTGAAGGAGGCAGAAATTTATAAAGTTCATAAAGCCATTGTGAAGATTGAACAAGGTCCAGTCATGTGAGGAAGCACATCTCCATGAGAGTTAACACACAATCATTAGTTTTCTTCACCTCTCTGAAGTTCTCTCACTATGAATTATTAGTGATTTCAGGGAGCAGAAAGCAGAGTTCTGTGTTTACAGTTCACAAGAGAGTATAGATGAGAATCTCTGATCATTTTCTCAGAGTTTATGTCAGAAAGGTGAGCAGGAAAAGGCAAATGTGTGCACAAGCCTTGGGCTCTAGGAGAACAGAAGGGAAGGCTCTAGACTGCTAAATCTTTCAGGACTTTCTTAGTGCAGGTTCTGTTTGTTTGGTGGGAGTCGTGACAAATATAAGCCTATTCTTCCTGTACCTAAGTGGCTCAATTTATTGGACAGAAAGTTCTTTTTCTATTCAACTTTCAGATAAGTGTTGAGAGAGGACTTGGAACAAGTCTGCTCTGATGTGGTTGGGAGAAAAAAAGAAAGTTAGGAAATGTTCTCTTGATTTTTTCAAATTTTTGCAAAAATATCCTGTGTAGGATTAGTTTTGACCTAAAGAGAGAGAAAAGCTAGAAAGGAAAGAACAACTAGAACTGTTTAGCACCATCTGTATTGTGGGAGCATTACCATAGATCACCAGTTGCATCAAGTCCTCTGGGAAAAAAGAGTGTAAATAAATAAAAATTGCAGTGGTTATTATCATGAGTATGTACTGATGCTTATTTGTCACCAAAATCAAGGCAAATATCTGTTCTATGTATGAATCAAGACTGAATTGGGAATCCGAACTACCCACTGCTTCGAAGTTGATGAAAACTTAAAAAGATCACTCATCAGACCTCCTCTTCCACCCAAATGCACACCAAGTAAGCTCCACACTCCTCAGATGGGACCAAAAGTTACCGCCTTCACTCCTGGTCACCACCCCACTTTTTCTCTACCCAGCACTGCCCCCTTTGCTTGTTTCTAGTGCTCTCATCTGTTTGACTTACATTCATATCTGCTTGCCCACCAGATGGTAAGCCTCCATGAGGACATAGACTATTGAGGGTGTCCCTTAGAGCCCCTATTCTTCTGTGTGCAAATGACAGGGCAGCACGGAAAGCCTGGGCAGGTCCTGTGGGCCGCTCTTGCTTTTGATGCTGGCTGTGGTGCTTGTCGTTGTGTCGGGTTGAGCTTTGGATTGGTAAAGGAAAGGTGGAGAGGAAGGCCATGGTGATACCCCGAGCAGCCATCTGCTCACACACAAGGACATGTCCAAAAGCAGGAATTCAGTTCATCCACAAGAGAAATTAAGCACGAGGACAATGGGAAAAACAACAAAGGAAGACCTCTTTTGGAAAGAAAACTTTACCATGGGCTAGGTGTCTGTAAAGATTCTTGAGTTGTAAATAGAAACTGCAAAGAGTTGACAAGTGTTGTGGACTTTCAAGGAATGCTAGACAAAATGCAGGGATTTATTTTTAGAAAAATAATAACTGGTAATGTAACGGTCTTCTTCCAGGAAAACTCAATTTATAAGATCCAAGTGCCCTGGCCTGTTAGAATTACAGTGCTCCAACAATGTAACTATAATTCTCAGTTATTAATTTATTTTCTTTTTTAAGATGCAAAACAAAATGACAGTGTATTTAGAGCCCTTACTCATGCAGTGGCTCAATGTGACTACAGGTAACCTGGGGGAGAGCCATGTGAAGCCAGCAGCTCCTGCATTTAGGTGTCAGTGTCGTTTGCGCTGAGGTTCATCACTTGCCAAATGACATAGGTCTGTGTTCTCTTCCTCGTGTAGGAAAATATAGTGGACAGAGCCTGGTTGGGACCAATATTAATGTAGAGTCTATCTATAGCCAGGGCCAAACTGACACACATGTTCATGTAAGGGAGCCAGTTAGACATTCTCATTTTGGAGAGAGAAGAGACAGGAAGACTTAGAAAAGCAGGGCAGCAAGTGAGGACAGGGATGCTGAAGGATGACA
>PVKE010046494.1:0-12244 GCA_004027555.1 Craseonycteris thonglongyai | reverse complement strand
TAACTAAATAAACAAAGGCAAATTGAAAGTGTCCTTGGTTCTGCCTCAGTTCACCAGCTCTGAATCTTTTGGGAACTGCTGGTGGACAGCAAATTCCCAATCACAGCTACTATTTTAAGTTTCATAAGGACTATTGTGTCTATAAGTGTATTGCCTTTGTTGAGGCTAATGTCTTAAATGCAGTCCAAAATCAATTAGCTATTATGTGCAGCCAGGTTATCTGTCAGAAAGGTAGCATTTCCCTTTTCTGTATGCTACCAGTATTTGGCACCTAAACCACAGGATAAAGAATTTAGATGGAGACTGTCGCTTTTCTGGAAGTAGCTTAAGCCAACAGTTATCATGTATGCATTTCTCTTTCTTCCCCAAAAGGATAATTTGAAACTTTCAATATTTAATCACAGAAGAAGTTAATAAAATATGTTACTTTGCCATCTCTGCATAAGGGAATTCTCCATAAAAGAGAACACAAGTACTCCTAGTGGCTGTCATTTTTAAATCCTAGCACACCTGCAGGAACTTCAACCCCAATAAGTAGTCCTTTCACAAAGGGTGGGAGGATTGTTAATTATCAAATGTCAAATGTCAGCCATCCTACAACCACCATTTAGCGAACTGTGATAGCAGTAGTATTTGTATTGTTAAAGATCCTGAAGTTAAATTGCTGTTGCGCTATTTTCCTTCAAGGCCAACTTGCTACTTCTAGTGGAAGTGAGCTATTGACTGGGATCTTCTCATTCATCTAAACTTTCTTTATTATTTTAAATGATCTCAGGAACTAAGGGGCAGCGTTTGCATTTGTTGTTCAATTGAATCTTACCCAACAGTGCTGTCTATAATTTTTCTTTAAGAGGAACAGAAAGATTAAGAATGAATAAATTGCCTCTTGAAAACTCAAGGTTGTGTCTACTCTGTCACAGAAATGCTACAGATTTAAATTTCATTGACTGACAAATCTTTTGTAACAGGAAGTGCTACACTGTATCATTTTTGAAGGAAGAGAAATAGTTTTTCTTCTACTTTCTTTTCCACTTTCGTGCCCTCAGCTGTGCTTTACTTAAAACCTTGATTTGTCCTATTGCTATTATGGGGATTCTTTTGAAAACACAAAATGCTTCTCTCCATTAAAGTCCTTTCATGGGAGACAACTCTTCTCATCTGTATGTTTTTTATTTAACTTGCATGTGGTTTTCTCATCCAAATGGAAAGCTCAGTGTATGTTGATGCACCTTACTAAACTTCTTGCTGAAAATGCAAGTTATCAGACTTTTATGTGGGTTTGGCCTTTTAAGGGACAGGCTGACCATCTATGGCCAGAGGAGACCATTAAGGAAATAGGTTTGATTGAAGTCTAGATGCAGATGTTGACAGCATAATTAAAATAATTAATCTGGGATAAGAAAAGTGCTTCAGACTAATTAAAAAGATGGTTTAGTGATACCCCAGACTGTATATGTGACCCGGGAAAGCCAACTTTTTGATATAAAGAAGGGGAAAGTGAAGGGAAAAGTCTTCCTCTTGTATGAACAGGAAGACTACAAAGTTAAAAACTATAGGTTATTTTTATATTGGCGGTTTTTCTGTGAGTCTTTGGGTCTTTTTCCCAAGCTAATTTTTCAAATTTGCTGATGGGGATTATGAGGGCAGCATGTTCAAGAAACAAAGAGTATGCTTGCACACCTAGTGCTGGTCCATATTAATAAAAGTTAATGCTCAATCAAAAAGCCACATATTTAATTGCTTACTGCTACTTTAGGGCAATAAAGCTAAGAAAACAATAGCAGAAGATTTACCATATAGTAGGAGCTCGATATTTGTGTGTGGGCTGAGGCAGTGAAAAACAATGCTTATGAAGATGGCAAAATCATAAGACTGTGAAGTTTTGCTTCCAGTTCATGTTTTGGTTTTTTGGCCATTTCTTTTGCCCTGTGAATTCTAGTGAAGGTAATTACATTTTATAGGTCAGACACCCGGATTATCAAATTATCATGGACCAATCAGTTTGTGGATTGCTAATGAGCATTAGCAGAGTCTTATTTTCATATTACCTCTTTGTGCATACAGCTTAGTTAAATTTTTTCTTAACTCCTAGAAAAGCTAATGTTTGATATTGTGAATTTGGAGCTAGTTGTACGCAAAGAAAATGTTACATAAGAGAACTTCTTTGGCCTGCACACATAACATCTCAATAGCTGTTGACTGTAACTGTCTAACTAAAAGTGTATGAGAACTAACTTCTTGCCAGAAATCAGGTTTTCCTTCTCTTTGTGTTCTGTAAAGCCAAGCAGTGGATTTTCATTTAATGCCTTCGGCAATAGAAAAAAGGAGTTTCACCAAGAATGTTGGGAATTCCTTTGGTGCCCAAAAGGAAATATGAGGACTCTGGAGGCTGATGAGAGAGAGAAAAACTAAGGAAGCCATAACATCATGCCAGTTTCTGCAATTCATTTCATTCTTTTTAAAATAAGACCAGTAATTGTGAATTTTTAAAAAAACATAAGAAAACTCTCTAACACTTTCAATTTTAATGCAAGTTAGTATTTTTCAAGTGACAAATATGTATAGTACACTTATATTCTAAGTCTGTAATTTCTAAGATACTTAATAAATAGTTTCTATTTGGTGCATACAGGACTCAGAGTAAAATTGATAGGAGAAAATGTGGTCCAGCAGTCTGTTTATTTTAATGTAATAAAACTAAACACATTTGTAACTCTGTTAAATTATAGCTTATTTTTTTTGTATATTCTTAATAATTAAAGATACTGTCTTTAGTGTATGTGTTTGTGCACATTTGTGTGTGTGTATGCACACGTATCTGTGTGTTCCTTATGTGGGGAAAATGGCCTCTTGGGAAGAATGACATTTTGACAAATCACAGGAAATAGGAAATTATGTGGATTGCTACAGTTCCCAAGCTACAACAAAGATTTTACCTCTAAAATTCATGAACAAAGACCCCGGGGGAACTTGGATGGAATTGCAATTGAAATGGTTTACTTTGGGAGAAGTACAGGGTGGGGACAGAATTAAGTTTTTAGTTTATTTCTTTAAACAAAACTCATTGTTACAACCACCCATAAGAGGGAAGAAATGCAAACTTTTAAGCTAAATATTTCTAGCAGCATGATGCGTAGAAACGTTTAAGATGATACTGGCTTTACACTCATTTAGGCTGGGTATCATAATTATAACCTGAACATTTCAGAAAATGACAAGTGTGCTGGGTAAGGCTCACTATATACATGAAATGGTAATGAAGTAAACAATAACAAATGAACGTTCTAGATTCTTGCATACTTGCAATATACTGAGTTTCGAGGTCTCTTCATAAATAAAGTTGGAAGCCTTATTTTTTCCCTGAGTATTATTGTTTTTCTTTCATTTCAAGTCTCTTGGTTGCCTTGTCAATTAAACTAATTAAGGCTGAAAATAATTTCCCAAAGGGAATATTGAGCTAAAACTTTGGAGGTAAAATCATTTCCAGGACTTTGAATCTGGTTGGAAATATTAATAATATGCAAGTGGGGTTATACATAAAAGGAATGCTATAAAATGCTACATTGTTCATGTTGCATATAGTTGTCTCCAGAAAATAAAAGTTAATTTATGTGGTTCATCAACAGGCTTTATTATAGCACTGCATATTTGTGGCAGACCTAAGACCATGGGAAATTTTCACTCTTGACTCTACTTCTTTGGAAAAAATAGTCAAATCAAATCACTCTTTATTTTTTAAAAAGGGTACAATAAAATGATGGAAATGTAGCTTACAGTCTCAGCTTTTCGTTAAAAAGTTGAGCAGGAATTGGCAAAGAACAGGACTCAAACTTTCTGAGTCCCAGTTGTCTCCTAATTAAGTGAGGTCACAGGGATTCGTGCTCAGCTTTAAAAGTAGCAGATCGAGGCCTGATTTAGAAATCAGAATGTGCAATTCTCACTCAATAATCAATAGAATTGTAGATTAACATTAAATTGTGTTCCTTCCTCCAGCTCAAGTCTGTAGCACAATGCACTCTTCAGTGTAAGAGAGAAGCATGTAGGTCTTTACCCTCTAGCAAGCCACCTCCTCCCTCAGCCTGCTGACTCATGTCTGATCTGCTAATGTCTAAGTGAGAGAGAGGAGTGAGGGGAGATGAGAAAGGCAGGGGAGTTCTTACATGACCTCTGTCTTGAGGGGCCTTTGCATTCTCTTACCAAGTCTGTTTCTTTCTCGTGAACATTCCTAGGACCTTCAGAAACCTGCACATGAATATTTGAAAGCAAGACTATGACACTGATCATGTATATTCCGTCAGCTGTCAGCTCTCTCCCTAGAGCTTTGGAAATCCATCCAGTCTTTGAAACGATCTTTGTAGGAGTCTCATTTGCTTCCTAGTGGTTCTATTGGACAGGAGACACAAAATCTTCAGCTCTCTCTCCTTAGTAGCCCACATTTTGTCCAGGAAGACACTCGTCCTCGACTCCAACAAAGCCTGAGTGTGCAGGCCAATCCTGAAACTCCACTCAGTGCCCAACACAGCTTGCCAGCTGTTCAATTGTGTTGTCTACATTTCTATAGTAGGGAACAATCGCGGTCCATTTGGCCATGTTAACTCCAAGGGAACACACTAAGTTCTTGAAGGATGCTTCTGAACCCCCCTCTCTCTTGACTTGTGCTGAAGGGTGAACACAAAGCAATTTTCTCTAAACAGGTCTTCATAAGTCCTCTTCTCTATGTTTCCTTGGCTTGCACCAGTTTTTAATTTTCAGTGGTATTTTGCAAATGCTGTTGAATTGTGTGCTTTACAACTTAGCTATTTGCTATTTATTTTTTCTTGGTGTCTCAGATCAAAGAATCTAATTTAACATGTTGGTATAAGTGATTTGTATTATAATAGCCTTCAGAACTTATTATTCCATTTTCTCTTTGTGAGTCCATCAATAAATCTCTATTTATTCACGTGATTCTAGCTGTTCATTCTAAACATTTTTTTAAAGTAAAGAGATGTTTTGAAATTGTCATAAAATGTGGCTAAGAATTAAGTGGTTAATAGGATGTTCCTATTAGTTAGCACCGTTGATTATTTGTTTTATTTTTGTAAATCAACCAATTGAGTTAGGATTGGTTCATTTTGAGATTTATTGTTTTTGACAGTGAGAGACACACACAGAGAGAGAAGGGGTGGACCCAGAGCAGTCTTCATAGTTACACGTCACTAGCTTTCTACATAGTTGCATTCCACAGGTGGGCAGGGGGCTGTGCAGGGTGGAACCTGGTCAGGAGCCTCCCACATGGGAGGCACATCCCCGTGAGACCTCAATTAAGGGCACACACCCCAGTTCAATATATGGGGCCAGGATTTGATTCTCAGATTCTGGGGCTGCAAGACAAGCACTCAACCTGCTGAGTCATCCCAGCATCCCCAGGATTGGTTCATTTTAGAGAGTATCGATTTATTTACAGATGTTTCTCAGCCTGGATTTATGTGCATGGAACAGAAAATTCTATGGGTAAATTTTAATTAATTTACAACATATAAATATATGGTGCTGGAAAGAAAACTGACTCTGGGTGGTGAACACATATTGTAACGCATAGATAACGTTGTACACCTGGAATCTATCTAATTTGTACCAACCAGTGTCACCCTAATAAATTTAACAATAAATATAAATAAATAAAATAAAAACTTAGTTCAATCTTAAAATCCCTCCATTTGACAAAATCACACTTAGCCTATTACATATATAAGCAAGGCCCCAGAGTAGATGATACAGAGGTTATAAAGATGGATAAACTAAAACCCTCTCTTTCTGGGACAGAACTTATGGTCTGTTGTTCTAGGACAAGGTGGTTGTCTATGGTGAAACTTCATCAACGTCACACATGTGCAGTAGCTTAATTTCTTGTGAATGATAATTTATTATTTGGAGAAATACCTTAAAACATAACATTAAATAGTGTGTTCTTCTGTTGAATATTAAAGAATACAGAGGAAACAAAAAAATGGTTCATAATCTACTGTGTAGATAATGTCTTTTGACAAAAAAAAAAAAGCAAACAGAATAAAATAAAACCAAAATATGAGGGCTGTCTGGAAAAAATCCAGTCATTGTCAGTATAACAAGAATGGTTACATGGCTGGATACTTTTGGGACAGTCCTTGTATATGTAGATTTAGATAAAATTTAATCGGCTAGAAGGATAGGAAGGAAAAGTGAACATTTTCTATCTTGTGTGTTTTACTCTTTCCAATTCTACTTTAATTTTTTTCCCATTCTAGAGTGTATTATGTGTGCATATTTTTATTTATGTACATATTTATAAAGTTATCATTTTCTGATATGCTTGCTTACTTGGTTTCTTCTTTCCCTCAATTCTTCATCTTTCAATTTCTCTTATAGATATACCAGACTCTTTTTAATAGCAATAGTGTATTCCTTATTATTGAGACATGTTAATTAATATCCTTAATCAGTACATTCTTAGAAGATGGGTGCTTTCATTGCTAATAAAAAGTGATGTGATGAACATTATTATTCATCAGACTTTATGAATCTTAGGTTGTATTCCTAAGAGTTGCAATACTAGATCAAAGAAACCCAGAGTTTTCCATTATTTTAGTAGAGATTGCCAACTTGCACATAAGATATGATCTATGCATTTATACTTTAAGAAGTATAGTTGAGTCTGTGATTTCTCATAACCTCTCTGGCATTTTAGTTGTTGAACCTCTAATTTTTTTGCCAATCTGAATTGTTAAATATACATCATGACTTTGTTTTCTAATTCTTTTTTATTGTGAAGGAGATTAAATCACAGTTATGTATCATTTTTATATTTTTCTAGAAACTTACAGTGTTTTACAATTTTTTTGGATTGTGTGTCCTTATACTGAGTTTTAGTTCCATGTAAATTAAGAAAATATTAGTATCTAAAATAGCATTGGATATGTTCTCCCCAATTTGCTTTCTACATCTATATCATAAAATTTTAGTTTTATGATGTGTTTGCCATGTAGAAATTTAAAATGTTGTGTAGTAACATCTAACATTTTCTTTGATACTTCTAGGTTTTTAAAACCAAATAAGCAGATCTCCCACTGAAAGATTATAAATAAATGTAACCACATTTTTTTCTAGACATTTTGCTTTTAATTTTATATTTAGTGTAAGGGGTAAAATTCATACACACACACACACACACACACACACACACACACAATTTGTCCATATATATAATATCATTTAAAACTATATAAATAATTAAATAATCAATTAATTGGGCCTTTAGTCCTAATACTAATTATTGAATAATTTTTCTATCCACAGTGATTTGAAATTTAATTGTACCATGGATTTAACTTCCATATATTTTGGCTATATTTTTTAATTTTTCTAATTTTATTTCACATACTATAAATTAATTTCTTTCCCCAGTAAAACAATTTTATTTATTTATTTATTTATTTTTAAAGATTTATTTATTGTTTTTGACAAAGAGAGAGAGAGAGATACAGAGTCAGAGACAGAGAGAAGGCGGAGGGCCCAGAACAGTCTCCATAGTTGCACATCATCGGTTTTTCCACATAGTTTCATTCCACAGGTGAGAGTGGGGCTGCACAGGGCAGGAACCAGGCCGGGGTCTCGCCCCGGTGAGAACTGAACTGGGGGAACTCCCAAGTTCAGCGTATGGCTCCGGATGGGCCGGGGCCGGGATTCAATCCTTGGTCCCCGTGGCTGCAAAGTGAGCGCCTAACCCACTGAGCCATCCCGGCTTCCCCTGGTAAAACAATTTTAATAATTATAATTTTATACTTAGTTATGTAACTTTTAAGTCTATTCTTTCTTTTTAATCTTCATTTTCAAGATTCGTCTTCAAGTTTTTATGCTTTTTTTTGAGACAAACATTTTGTCCATTTTCACAAACATACACACACTATTTTAAGGGCATTTTAATTGAGACTACATTGTATTTATAAATTAATTTTGAACAATTTGACCTCTTTATCTTATCATGTGTTTCTTTTATATTGTATGACATATCCATTTCAGCAAAACATGCTATGGTATATAGTAGAATTTAAAATTTTCTTCACATAAGTGGCATAACTTTTTAGATTTATTCCTAGTGTTTTATACTTTGCTTGCTATTGAAAATTAACTCAATTAAATTTCTGTATTAAAATCATAATTTTACATATAACTCCCTTATAGAATTATCTTAGTGTTTCTAATATATATATTTAAGTTGATAGTCCTGGGGTTTCCTTGACACATAAGCACATCACTTAGGAGTAATGATAAATTTATCTTTGGATATCCTATTTTTATAACTTATTCTCTTATCTGATTGCATTATCTAATACTTTCAGAGCTGCACATTCTCTTGTTCTATTCTTGGTTAAAATGTGATTAATTTTTGTTTCTCTATCAACAATGATGATGGTAGTTGTATCTGAATGTGTGTATTTGTATAAAAAAAGGCAGATATTTCTATTATGGAGGTTATTTCATGATCAATATTCAACTTGAACTCTGTGCCTTTTTGTATAGATTAATGAGTATTGGTTCATAGAAACATCTATTTCTTGAATGGCCACCAGCTTCTGGCTCTTTTTTTTTTTTTTTTTTTTGGTTTGATTGTAGCTGGGCCCTTTTGCTCTTCCTTTACTCATTATAATTAGGTTTGTGGGAAGAAAGATTTTGAAATCATGCTGCATTCTGCCATCAGAAACCAGCAGTCCTGGTGGGAATGTTTAATTATTCATCATGGAATCTCTGTGTACTAAACCAAATAGAATTACATATTTTTTACTTGATTTTGATAATGGATTCTAATTTTCACAGCTTAAGATAACGAAAGTAGCCAGTAATGTTTTAATACAAAATAATTAATTATTGCTTGGAAGTTTTTACCAAAAGGCATGTGGACATCTATGAGATGCAATTATAAACCAGGAAAAGGAGATATCAACACTTGTATTTTAATATACACATATTTTCTTATTAGCAAAATCTCATTGATAGTCATATGCAAATTATTTTAATAATGAATCAGAAGTCCTTCAGAAGTAGATGAACTCTTCATCTGGAGTTTTCACTTGTTTTTTGTTTGTTTTTGTTTCAGATTTTTACTTAATGACAAGTCTTCTCATAAAATACTCCTTAAAATTGCTCTTACAACTTATTGATTAATCTTTGATATTTTCTACTTTTCTTAGTGTTATTATTCAAACTATAGAATTAGAAAATACCCATACATTTGAACATGTGTTTGATCTTTGTTTCTTTCTACATAGATGTATATGAATAATGTGTGTGTATAAATAATGTGTATATGTTAATTTCTACATGTTTTATGTCCACAAATGTCTCTGCCATAATAAAATTTGTTCACTTATAGTAGAAATATGACTCTTGAGCAGACCATATTGGTGTTTCTTGTGTTTCACTCTCTCTCTTTGTTTCTATCTCTCTGTTTATCTCTGACTCTCCCTCTGTATGTGTGTGTATGTGCACACATACATACATATATATGTATGAATAAAATATATGTACATATACACAGGTACATATGTGCTACACATCAAGTCAAATTTTCAGGGATTTCCATGGAATTAACACCAGAGGAGATTGATGATGTTACTATTGAACAGTGTTCGGTACTTTAATTATGATGCATTCATTGGCAACATTAAGATGCTGGTATAGTGACCAAGGGGAATACTCTTACCTAGACGTTGCTTTAGACAATGTCAGAGTTGGTCAATTACGTTTCCTTAGTGGTCACATATCTTCCTGTTAGTTAGCACTCACTCTCGGACTGTGTTCTTAGAACTTTAAATCTATTATCTTACTTAATCTTAACATCTCTTATGAGATAGATACTACTTATATATATCCGTTCTATTTTCAGATGGAAAATTGAGGCACAGGGCATTTAAGCAACTTGTATAAGGTTATACAACTAGTAAGGGCAAACCAGGATTTGAACCAAGCACTTTGGTGCCAGAAGCCCATGTTATCATCTACAAGAGCACTATCTCATTCTTTACCTATGCTATAATTATTTCTTTAATCGTATGGCCTCCTGCCACATTGTATGTTCTCTGAATAAGGAGCCATGCTGACCTGAATACCTTGCTATTCCCAGTGTCACCACAGTGCCTGCCTGGAATGTAATAGGGGTTACATAACTGTTTATGTTTTAAAGTGAATTACAATACAATTTGACTCTATTATTGCCCTTTTTATGCCTCCCTAATAAACAATCTTAATAAAATCTTTGAAAAAATGGAGTTTGGTTAAGGAAAAGCAATGTAGAAAACAACCCCATATTTTTCTAACATATACCTCATCTCACCTGTTGCTTAATTCACATTAGTCATTAATTCACTTTAGTATTTTAAGGACAAATGGCCACTCTCAATAACTTGGAGCTTCCTAAAATTCTTGTATTCACTCTTTTGGCCAAACAGGAACAGAAAAAAAAATGTAGATGCTCAGGTCATTTTCTGATGACACTTGTACTTGATTAATTAGGAAAGAGGATTACATAATCGTCACATCCAAGAAAAAACATACTAGTCATTGTAGTATCATTTAGTCTTCCACAACATTAGCAACTCCACGGTGTGCTCCTTTGTTTACAAAATCAAAGAGAATGATTTGAATAAATGGCATTTTTTTTTCCAAACAAGAAATCTTGTTAGAAATTGCATTAAAAAATGATTTACTCAAAACAAAAGTACTGTTCAGTGACTTTTAATAATAGTATATACCTATAACTATAAACACAAATCAAGATGTAGAAATGTACTTTCCTTCCAGAAATTTCCCATATTCCCCCTTCCGGCCATTTCTTCCTACATCCACCCTTCAGCAAGCCCAAAATGATTCCAATCATAACTTAATTTTGCCTGTTCTATAAATTTTTGTGAGCCTTATAAAAACAGAAGTTGCAAAAAAGAACTGTGATCACCATCACTTTTATTTTTGTAATGTCCACTAGTTGGTTACAGGGTAGGTACATCATCAACAGGAAAATGCTGAGGAAGGGTGACCAGTGCAAGTTGAATTCATGAGTAAGGTTGAACACTCATTTAAGGGTGTTTTAAAATTATTATTGAGAAGCAGGTCTCACACCAATGGTTTCTCTCACCTCTGTTGCATTGTCTCTTCTTTTGAATGACTACTGTGTATTATGGCTTCACAACCCTCTCAATAAAGTAGTGATGGGACAATACTTTTACTCTATGTTTTATTGTCCTAGTGGCAAATTCTTCAGTAATGAGTTGTCAAGTAATTAAGTCATAATAACACCTTAAGAGAATGTTTTCTTAAGGCAATTTATTGGGCCAATCAATCCTCTGAAGAAATAATGGTATCTTTTACATTCAAAGAGCTGGTTAACCTCTTCCTACTTGTCAACACTATTCAAAATGTGATCTTAGTGGCTTTCATTCTATTAAATAAGTATTCGTGATTTTCCTGAATATACATATGAAAATAGCATGGCCACTGTAATTGTTGTAAGTTCATTTCTATCAAAGACTTTGTCTCTTTAAAAAGCTGGTAATTTTTAGATGTTCATATGACCAAGCTGAACAATTTCATAGTAAATAATATTTACTGGAAAAGATAAAAGTAGTCTGACAATTAAGTTCATGAACTTGCCACCATGAACTTAGATTGGCAGCACTGTACAAACAACTTGGTAAGGTTTCATAACCTTGGTATATCAGTGTCTCACAGCTGTGTTTGTGTTGATGTGTGGGGGTGTCTTGCCTAGTGGCATTCATTATTGTTGTGTGCTTTTATGTGCCATCTCGAGATTATTAGAGCTTGAAACAAATATTAGATCAACAAACAAATATTAAATTTCTTGTTCAACTTGGCAAGAGTGGAAGTTAAATCAGGAACATGTTAGTCCAAGTTTGTGGGGATCATGCCATGAAGAAAACAGCAGTATACACATGGATTGAATATTTTTCTGAGAGGAGAGAAAACTTCACTGATGAAGAGATGTCAGGGAAGCCAGTAATGAGCAGAAGTGACAAAAACATCGCAAAAATTTGTCAAGTGGTGCATCAGAATTGACTGACTGGGGGGAAGCCGGGATGGCTCAGTGGGTTAAGTGCTCATTTTGCAGTGCCAGGGACCGAGGATCAAATCCCGGTCCTGGCCCATGCAGAACCATGTGCTGAACTGGGAGCTCCCCCAGTTCAGATCTCTCTCTCTCTCTCTCTCTCTCTCTCTC
>PVKE010046493.1:0-12246 GCA_004027555.1 Craseonycteris thonglongyai | reverse complement strand
TCTTCAGTGCATATTTATTTCTATTTTACTTTTGACAGATAGAGAGAGAGACAGAGACAGAGACAGTTAGAGAACCGAACTGTGGAAACTCCCCAGTTCAGCATGTGGGTCCTGCCTGGGCCGGAGCCGGGATTCGATCCCCGGTCCTCGTGGCCTCAAAGCGAGCGCTCAACCCGCTGAGCCGTCCCGGCTTTCCCCAGGACTTTTCTCTTTTATAACCACAGTATAGTTATCGCAGTCAGGAAATTTACATTGACGTAGTATTATTATTTAATCTAAGCACGTTATTCAAATTTTTATTATCTCACTAATACTCTTTATAGCAAAATTTAATCGAGTCTGTGTACATAATAATCTTAATTTAGTCTCCTTTGACATGGAAATAATTTCCTCAGATTTTCTTTGTTTTGCATAATATTGGCATTTTTAAGAATACAAGTAAGGGGAAGCCGAGATGGCTCGGTGGGTTAAGCGCTCACTTTGCAGCACCGGGGACTGGGGATCTAGCCCCGGTCGTGCGGACCCATATGATGAACTGGGGAGATCCCCCAGCTCAGTTCTCTCCCTGTCTGTCTCTGTCTCTCTCTCACTCTGTCAAAAATAAATAAATAAATAAATAAATAAATATTAAAGAAACAAACAAACAAAAAAAAAAAAAAAGAATACAAGTAATTTGATTTTGTAGAAATATCCTTCATTTGTAGTTTGGTATTTTTTTATGATTATATTAATCAATGCAGGGTATGCATTTGGGGAGACATATCTGATTTCATGAAATATATCCCACTGCTGGTGGCTTAGATCATTTAGTTAAGGTGGTGCATGCCAGATTTCTGTACTGTGGTGCTATTTTGTAAATACTAAAGGAATATAAATAAAATATAATTCTTTCAAACTAGTAGAGTGTCTTCAGAATGTTAGAGAAAACTTCAAAACCCAGTAGAGGCAAGAGGTAGGGTAAGAGCGTAATAAATAAAGAACATACATTTTTATGGTAAAAATAAATCTTAATTATATCAGCAATCTTAAAAAATGTTAAATGGATGAAAATTTACTTCCCTCAAAGGCTAAGACTCTCAGATTGAATATAATCAAAATTCAGGTATTATTTGGTATGTAAAACATAATGACACCACAGACTACAAGTGGAAGGATAGAAAAATGGTGTATTAGTACATCAATTAAAAAATTATCCAAAATGCAGTTAGTAATATGAACCAGAATAGGTTCCAAGACAAAAAGTATAATTAGAAATAAAAAGAGGTCATTACTGATGATAATGGAGCCCAGCTCTCTAGGAAACAGTAATTCTAAATTTGTATTTACCTATTAATAGATTCAGAATACAAATATAAAGTAAAAGTTGACACAATTTATCAGAAAACTTGAGTACACATCCTAACCAAGATCTGAAGCGTTGATTAAGCCACAGCAATACAGTTACTAAGCTCCATGTAATACAACCCTGTGCCCAGCAGTTGAGTATTCAATGCAGGTGCATAGTGTTAAAAATGGGTACCTTAGAAAAGGTAACTTAGAAGACTGCATTTCCACAGAAAATACTTGCAATTTTTTAAGTTCATTTTTCTAAACTTCTCTGTGCTCAGATTGTACTTTTATAATGAAACACTGATATATTTTTTAATGTTGCAGGGATACAACTGGTGTCATGATCGTAATGTGGTGACCATTTTCAGTGCACCCAATTATTGTTATCGATGTGGGAACCAGGCTGCTATCATGGAATTAGATGACACTTTAAAATATTCCTTGTAAGTAACTTTAATCACGTTTAGAAGGAAAATTAAAAATGTAGATTATTAAAATGAAAAGTAGAGGATTTCTGCTTCTGGATTAATGGAGTAAGGAACAAAGCAAACCCTCTGTCCAACAAAAACAACTATTTAACTGGAGAAAATTATTTTAAACAAGTATTTCAAGTTTCTTTGGAACTATCCTAAGATATACAGCAAACAGAGAAATACTCACTCTAGGAAATTTATTAAATCTCAGTAATAACAGCCAGAGTCTATGGAAGTTGAGCCACAACATAGTCCCCCACCCCCACCCCACCCCCGTCCCAGATCCCTTGTATGGAAACTGCACCAGGCACTCTGCCCTGGGTGGGTGTAGACAAGAAAATGGAGGCTTTCCCCCTTCCCCAGCTCCTAGTCTAGGGCTCTGATGTCACCCCCAGGGTGGCAGATGCCAGAATATCTCATCTACTCCAGTCTTTGGTTACTGACGCTCTATTCCTGGTGGGTGCAATCATGTAGGCTGAGATTCCCTTCCCCTCCCCAGCTCTTCGGGTGGAAGCTCTGTTCTCCTGGCGTGCATGACAGGCAGAGAGTGCTGGGTCTCCAGTGTTCTCACCGCAGTGCCTGCTCATAGAACTGGTGTCACTAAGAAGTGGCTGAAGGTGGTTAAAGCAAACTAGTTAGTCAAAACAAACTACTTATAAAATAAATAGGTCATGAGTATCTGTAATGTATAGCATGGTGACAGTAGTTAATAATACTGTATTGTGTATTTGAAAGTTGCTTAAGAGAATAGATGTTAAAAGTTCTCATGAGAAAAAATATTGTAGCTAGCATGGTGATAGATGTTAACTAGACATTGTGGTGACTGTTTTCTCAGTGTATACATTTATCAAATCATGTTGTATACCTGAAAGTAATATAATATTATATCTCAAAAAGAAAACAAATAGCAGGACCTAGCTCACACTAGCTCAGCAAAAAGAAAAAGAAAATAATGGAGGGAAAAAGTGGGCCACGATACCTGCCCACAGCTCCAGAGCCGTGGCATAGAAGTTATTTTTGGAGTGAAAGTCAGAATTAGAAGTTCCTCAGCTCTGCCTGAGGGGACTGATCTTACAGAGAACAGAGTAGAGAATTCCAAACCTAAGTGTTTTGTTGAAAACAGTGGATATAATGGTAGAGACCAATTAAGAGAGCTCTCATAGCTCCCATGATACTAGTAAAAGACCAGAGCAAGGAGAAGTTTAACAGATATTGAAGAAAAATGAACACAGCCTCAAGAAATGTTGAATTCCTCTAAGCAGAACAATAGAAGTGTAATGAAGGTCCCAGAAGGAAAGGAGAGAGAATTGAAAAAGAATATTTGAAGAAATTATGGCTGAAAACTTCAAAATGTGATCATAAATATTAATTTGCATATCCAAGAAGCTCAACAAACTCTAACTTGGATAAATTCAAAAAAATCCATATCCATCACATCATATAAAATGCTGAAAGTCTAAAAAAAACCTTGAAAGCAGTCATAGAGAAATGACTTAAAAAATGAACTTGAATAGGGTAACCAGCTGCCATCTCATCAGAATGGCAATGGGACAATATATTCATTGAATATGCTAAAAGTAAAAAAATTAGCCAAGAATCTTATATCCAGCAAAACTTCAAAATGAATGCAAAAGAAAGATGTTCCCAGATAAATAAAATTGAGAAAATTCAATGCTAGCAGACCTGCCATACAAAAATTAATAGAGGGACTACTTCAGGCTGAAAGCAAATTAACACCAAAAAGTAAATTAACTGCACGTGCGCGCATATGATGGTAATTGTAAAAGACAGTACAATTGTAGTTTATTAACTGATTTAAAAGCCAGTTAACAGTTTGGATACAGTTGAACTTACGGGAAATTTAATACATATAAATGTAGTATATTTGACAGTAACAGCACAGAGGAGGTGAGTGGGAACAAAGCTTATGAAGAAGTGACACCAAATGGCAACTTGAATACTAAGAAAGAATATGAAGAAAATAAAAATGAGGTTAATATACCAAATCTATAAATATATACTTGCTCTCCTTCCTCTCCCAGCTTCTTTAAGGCCATAAGATTATGTAAAATATAAGTATTTTATGGGTTTTAACATACACTGTGTATATAATAGTAGCAAAAAAGGGAGGAGCCTGGAAAGGAGTTATATTACTTGACAGTAAACTTCTGTAATGCACTAGAATTAAGGTAGTAGAAATCAGAAGTAGAATTTCTTAATTAAGTTGTAGTTTGTAAACTCAGTGTGTTTAAGCGTTTGCTTTGTAACCTTGGGAACCGAGGATCGAATCCTGGCCCCAGCCCATGTGGACACATACGCTGAACTGAGGTGTGCTTCCCATGTGGGAGGCCCCCAGTTTGGTTCTCATCCCCTTTTTAATAAAAAGGGCAATTAAAGAAGACATTTTTTTTAATAGCAAACATAAATCCAATTATATTTGTATTAAAATGTGAGTGGCTTAAGCAATGTAGTCAAAGAGGCAGAAAGTATCTGTTTTTTTCTGAAGATACAGTTTTATGATGTCTATAAGAAACATAAGTTAGATTCAAAAATACAAATAGATTACAAGTGAAATGGTGTAAAAAGATAGACCATGCAAGCAGCAACCATAAAAGCACCAGACTAGATACACTCATATCAGACAAAATGGACTTCAAAACAAAAATTGCTATTAGACATAAAGAAGGACATTTCATAATAATGAGAGTCATACCATTTGAAAGATATATTATAGATATATGTATTTAACAACTGATTCCTAGGATATCTGGAGTGAAATGAACAGAATTTAAGGGAGACAGACAATTCAATAATAATAGTTTATTATATCACTTTCAATAATTGAACTAGGCAGAAGATCAGCAAGGAAATAGAAGACTTGTGAAGCACTATAAGCTAACTATACCTAGCATCTGCAGACCACTACCCAGCAGAATAGTCTTCTCAAATGTACATGGAACATACTTCAAGATTGACTATATGCTAGGTTGTAAACCAAGCCTCAGTAAATTTAAGAATGGAATCATAAAAGGTATAATCTCCAAACAATGTAGTGAAATTAGAAATCAATAACAAAAGGAAAACTGGAAAATTTATAAACATGGAAATTAACACACTCCTAAATAACCTCTGTGGGTCAAAGAAGAAATCACAAGGGAAATTAAAAAGTACTTTGAGATGAATGAAAGCGAAAACATAAGGAAGGAAAATTTAGGGGATACAGTGAAAGCAGTGTTTACAGAAAAATTTATGGCTATAAATTCCTATACCAAAAATCAAGAAAAAAAGTCAAGAAAAATCTCAAACCAGTAATTAACTTTGAGGATCTACAAAAGGTAAAGCAAACTAAATTCAGTGCAAGCATATGGAAGGAAAGTGTAGCGTGGAAACAAAATAGAAAAACAATAGAGAAAAATCAAAACAAAAAGTTGATTTTTTTCAACAAATTTGAAAAGCATTAACTAGACTGGCCAAGAAAAAAAGAATAAAGACACATTACCAAAATCACTTTGGACCTTAACTGAAATAAAAGGAATTATAAGGGAATGCAATGAATAACTGTATGGCAACAAATTAGGTAAGTAGGATGAAATGGAAAAATACCTAAAAAGACAAAAGTTATCAAACTTACTCAATTAGAAATAGAAAATTTGAATAGATCTATATGAGTGAAGAAATTGAATTCATAATTTTAAAACTTCCTACAAAGAAAAGATCAGGCCCAGTTGGCTTCTCTGGTGAATTGATCGAATGTTTTAAAAGGAATTTATACCAGTTCTTCACAAACACCAAAACCAAAGACATTTTTTTAAGGAAACTAGAAACCAACACTCTTAATGCATATAGATGTAAACACCTGTAACAAAATATTAGTAAACTAATCCAGTAGCGTATAAAAAGGATGATATACTATGACCAGGTGGGATTTATCCCAGGAATGCAAAATTGGTTCAAAATATGAAAATCAATCAATGTAATAAACCACATTAATAGAATAAAGGGCAAAACATCATCTCAGTAAAGCCAAAAAAAGTGCTGTCAAAATCCAGCACACTTTCATACTAAAAATACTCAAAAACTAGTCAAAGAGCTAAATAGTGAAAAACTGAATACTTTCCCCCTAAAATCTAGAAGAAAACAAGCATGTCTCCCGCTCCCCAATTCCATTTTACTTATAACATTGTAAACCTTTTATGGCAGTCACTGAATCGGTCATTTTATCCCGTAAATGTTCACCATAGCTCTGCGAAGTACCTGCTCATGCAGAATACCTGCAATGACTTGCCCAGAGTCATTCCAGTAATAACATTGATGTGTTTGCTTGCAAATTCACATCCTTTAACCATTTGGGGTTTTGTTTTTGCTGTTTCTGCCTTTCATAGCCTTCAGTTTGACCCAGCACCTCGTCGTGGAGAGCCTCACGTTACCCGACGCACCCCAGACTATTTCCTGTAACTTCCTCCTGGGAGAAACCTGCCTTTGTGGAAGTATTCCTGGCTTTTTAAATATATATATATATTCAGAAACAAACAATGAAAAACAACAGTAATCTATGTGTTTCTGTAACAAAATGGGTTCTGTCTTGGCGTTAAACTATATCATGGACCAAAATGTGCCATACTAATGACGAGCATTTAGCACAATTTGAGACTGAAATGTAGTTACAGCACTATGTCCTAGACCAGTCAGTCCTAACAGTTTGCCTGCTGTATTTGTAGTAACCATTTTTCTATGGACTATTCAAGCAAAAAAGGTAACTAACTCCATCTTCATTTGCACTTAATTGGAAGTTTTAGTTATAGTGTTTAACTGGCATGGATTAATAGAGTTGGAGTTTTATTTTTAAGAAAAATTCACAAGCTAATTTTCACTTAATTCATTATCTTTTATTTTATTTTATTGAAATTATTAACTAAAGAAGATTCTTCTTGGAAGTATGTTGTCATCCATCACATTTAAACTAAATGACTGTTTTATGTTGATCTGCATATTTCTGTGTATTTGTCATGACAGTGCTTGCATCCTATTCGGTGTACTGGAAAATAAACTTTCCATTTTAAAGAACATTGATTTACTGTGGTACACTGAAATGAAAGTTTTAACTATTTTGAAACTTGGTATTAAATCTCTTAAACTTGTCATAATCAGTTGTGTTGAGGTACTTTAATGTTTTTGTATGGGGCTTATTTCATCAAAAATTCAAATAGTACCTCATAACTTTTAGACTAGTTAAAAAGCCATCTTTGTTGTATTTCTGAACGTCATTTCTATTAATTTGTATTAATATATTCATGATTTTAACTATGCTATAAACTAGAATGTTATATAGCTGAGAAGAACCTTTTAAAAACAAAAGTATATGTTATTTGATCTTTACTTTTTGATCTACAAATCAGAAAACATAGTCTCCAAAAGAGTACTAATAGTATTACTCAGATGTGTAATATAAGTTCCAAATAGTAAAGGAGAAAATATTGAATCATTGTGGGGTATGAAAGTGGGGTGGGAGACAAGAGATAAAACTAATTTTTTTAAGTCTTTATGTAAGAAAATGAGAGGGTAGAAGTATTAATATAAATATCTCAAAATTACAATCAATGTAAATGGATTGAATTATCTAGTTAAAGGGTCAAATTTAAATTTTTTTTAAGCCCAGCTATATTCTGATTACAAGACACATACCAAAACCAAAGTGATTTAAATAGGTTGAAAATAAAAACAGAATAGACCAAGAAGATTCTAAACAAAGAAAATCTGGAGTAGTTTTATTAATAATAAAATAGACTCTAGGACAAAATTTAAAAACAGAGGATCAAATAGTTAGACAAGTCACAATTTTAAGCTCCTGTGCACATACCAAAATCACTTCAGTATGTTAAAAACATCCTTAGGGGAAGCCGGGATGGCTCAGTGGGTTCGGCGCTCACTTTGCAGCCCTGGGGACTGAGGATCGAGTCCCCTCCCTGGCCCATGTGGACCCATATGCTGAACTGGGGAGTGCCCCCAGTTCAGTTCTCACTGGGATGAGACCCTGGCCCAGTTCCTGCCCTGTGCAGCCCCACACCCACCTGTGGAATGAAACTATATGGAAAAACGAATGATGTGCAACTATGGAGACTGTTCTGGGCCCTCCCCTTCTCTCTGCCTCTGTATCTCTCTCTGTCAAAAACAATAAAAATGAATCTTTAAAAACATCCTTAGAAATGCAAATTGATAGGTTTTCATTACAATGGCAGATTTGAACTTCCTTTTCTATTTAGACAAACATTGATTTCTGCACCCTAACAAAGAATACACATTCTTACCAAGTTTATATGGGGCATTTATAGAAATTGACAATTACTGTCTCAAAAACTGATATGCAACATCAAATTCTCTTACTACAATGCAGTTAATTTAGAGGTCAGTAGCAAAAATAAAAGTTTTTTAAGGTACCTATCTATTTTGAAATTAAGAGATTTGAGAGAGGGATGCCGGGTAGCTCGGGTTTTGAGTGCTTGCCTCGCGATCGCAAGGTCCAGGGCTCAGTTCTTGGCCCCGGCCTGTGCAAACCCACGTGCTGAACTGCAGTGTAGCTGCGGCCACCCGGTGGCTCAGCAGCAAAAGCTCACCCTGGGTTTGGTTTCCAGCCCACAGGGTCCCATATCCACCTGTGAGGAATGAAACCATGTCACAACTATGATGTACGGCTATGAAACTGCTCTGGGCCCTTTATCTCTCTGTCACCTTCTCTCAAAATCTTAGGGAAAGCTGGGATGGCTCAGCGGGTTAAGCACTCGCTTTGAAGCCCCGGGGACCAAGGATCGAATCCCGGGCCTGGCCCATGTGGACCCATATGCTGAACTGGGGTGTACCCCCAGTTCAGTTCTTGCCAGGGCCTATGCGGGAGGCTCCCGGTCCAGTTCCTGCCCTGCACAGCCCCGCACCCACCTGTGGAGTGAAACTATATGGAAAACTAATGTCAACTATGGAGACTGCTCTGGGCCCTCCCCCTTCTCTCTGTCTCTGTTTCTCTGTCAAAAATCAATAAAATAAATCTTTAAAAAAGAAAAAAAATCTTAACTTGAAAGGGAGGGGGTTGAGGGAGGAAGGAGGGACATCAAATAATACAGTGATGGAGAGAGAACTGGGTGTTGAGCACATAGTACAACATATTGCTGATGTAGAATTGTACACCTGAAATCTAGTTTCTACCAACCAGCGTCACACTAATAAATTTAACAATTAAAAAAACATTAAAACAATAAAATGGCACAGGAGAACAAGGGAAAAGACCTGATTAACCAAAAAATAAAACATTGATTAAAAAAACAATAACAAGGGTCAAAGGTGAAGGAAATGTAAATTCTATAAAATTTAGAAAAACAATGGTGAAAATATGTATAGAAATGAAGTGACAAAACGTTTAGAATGACCAAATTTTGAAAAATAACAATAGTTTCCTATGTCAAAACTTAACTATAAAACTAGTTTTCAAGACAGTAAAGGTATAAACAGATCAATGGACAGAATTAAGAGCTCAGAAATAAATACTTAACATTTATACTCATTTGTCTTTCAAAAAAGTGGCAAGGCCATTTATTGAGGGAGGGATTGTCTGCTCAAGAGTGGTGTTATAACAACTATATACACATACAAAAGGATGAACTTAGATGCTTACCTCCCATTATACAAAATAATTCACCAGTAGGAGGGGCACAGATGAAAAGGCTGGTCCCACACCCAGGTGTGGGCGTTAAAAACCAGGAGAGAATCTCAGCAGTGGAGGTCTTCCCTGAGGACTGGTGGGTCCCCCAGCCCCGGGGCTCCAGTGCCGGGAAGAGGCATCCCCATAACTGGCTGTGAAACCGCGGAGGCTGGCGGAGGTGAGGGCTGCTGGAGTCCAGGGTGTTCTTACATGGCGTGCGCACGGGCTTACTTGCGTGTGGACTGAGTCTGAGCTCCAGAGCTGGGACAGCAGCTTGAAAGGTACAGGGACCTACCGGGGAAAACAATTTTCTGGCTTCAGGGCTGGGGAAGGAGGGGTATCTTCCTCCCAGGCAGAAGTGCTGGCAGAAGCCCTTGTTTTGTTATTGAGCCCTCCGGGCACCCAGCCTGCTCATAGGTGGGCACCATATCTGAGTCTCCCATCAACCTGGCTACTACTATTCACACCCTGAGGCTCTGCCCCACCCAACTTGAGAGCCCACCGAAGCTGCTTCTGGTGACTTTTCCATTCGGATGGCATGTCCAGCTCATGCTGTGGACTTTCCTAAAATCTCTCAAAGGTTCACAAACCCCAAACGCAGCATCTGGCCTCAGCCTGCGCCATGCTTCTTCCTAAGCAGCCCCAATCCCCACACTAGCGGCAGCCAGCACCAGTTCGTAGCTTAGCTTCTCCCAGGCACCTCCAAGCCCAGCACAAGGGGCAACCATCTACAGATTACTTTGTAGCTCATCCTAAGTGGTCCCACTCAGGGTACAGGTAACAACTGGCCGTGACCTACAACAGAGCTCTTCACAAGTCGCCCCACAACCAGCACACCTGGCAGCCAGCTTCAGAGCTCCACAAACGACACACCCAAAGCGTAGACTCCAGGCACCAGAGCCCTGCTAAATCAAATCCTGTTTTGTCGGATCAGCCTGGGAACAGCTCCTTCATTGTAGTCACAGCCAGTCCTCACAACCAGTCAATCAGCCTGGGGTCAGCCCCTCCCATTGACTGACAGCAGTCAAGTTTTAACAACAACAGAAGGGCACACCTGAAACACCCAGGTCAGGTGGCCAGGGAGATTACGCCACAGAGCCCCACAGGACACCTACTACATAGGGCCACTCTGTGATTACTGAGGCGGTGGTTTTCTGAGCCATCCCCAGCAATAGCAAACACCTGTTTGGTATCTAGATATCCATCCCTCCCCTAAAAGTGGAGAGGTTTTGCTCCTACTTTTCCCCCGGCAGCAATAAATCTGCCTGTGTCCTGGGACAGGTGAATTGATTTTGCTTCTTTTGCTCCTCCAGAAATAGCAGGTCTTTGCCAATGTCCTAGGCCACCCATAGGATATGGTGTGCCGCCCCCTGTGGTTTAAAACTTTGGCTTTGTAGAGGAGAGGGATCCCCAAGTCAGCAGGGCTTTGAGCTTGTTCCTCCATAGCCACCCATCAACTAGTATGCACGGAGGGTGGCTTTATCTGGTCCTCTTCCCTGCTCTCCTCATGAACACCTGCTAAAGGCCGATGGAGAACTTTCAGGTGAGTGGGAACTCTCTTTGTGTTTAAGGTCCCAGCCAGGACTGGCTTCATGATTTGTGACCTATGCAGACATACACAGCTGTCATCGCACATGAACTTAATTTCTTCAGCATGCATTTCACTTTAAGCCAAGCTAGCTTTGTTTAGCCTGATAGAACTATGACTCCCTTGCATTCTTCCCACCAGAACCTCCTACCTGTACACACATCATGTGTCCACTCTCTTTACCCATTAAGCCCTTAGGACATCGGGTTCTAGTCAGCGTCAAACTCAAGAAGAAAGCTTCAGGTCTATCAACTATGGCCAAGTTACAATAGCCAAATGTCAAACTAGAATAAGGTTTTAAAACAAAAGTACCGTAACAAACACCTTAACGTCAGTTATGTTTCAGCTTGGCCAACCAGACGTACCATTTGAAATGGGACAGAAAATAGTACTGACCTGTTTGAAACAGTACGTTTGGTCAGCCTAGTTTCGGCTCCAGACTCATGAAAGCAGGATGTCCCCACAGACTGCATTTCCTCAAAGCCAGACCAAACGATGCCATGACACATCAGGACCTAATGCCATGATCAATTGCCTCCTACCTTAGCCCGGCCAATCAGTAGAGCACACCCAACTCCCACAGTAACCACGATTGATGATTTTTCTCTTATATAACCCAGCCACTAGAGGTCACCAGCAGAGCCAGGTATTTGAGAGCACTAGCTCACCTGTGTCTCCAGGCTTGGTACCAATTCCTTAAATAGGTAAGCCTTTACTTCCTTTGCTGCAATCTCCACTTTGTGTCTTTGTTTGGCTTAGAGGCACACAGGCAAACGGACCCCTTCAGTCTTGGTAACACAGTCCCACATTTAGAAGGGCCTTGTGTTCCATTTTGTGTTGTCACCATAAAGAATTCAAGATGGTGACAACATTCTTGAATTCTTTATTTCTTTTAGCAAGGGTCTTGCATTTTCATTTTGCACTAAGACCCCCAAGTTAAATAGCCAGTCCCCTTACAAAGTAATACAGTAGCCCACGTTTGGCCTTTAAAATGTTCACATCTTGCTGGTGGGATTGTAAACTGGTACAGCCACTATGGAAGGCTGTATGGAGATTCCTCAAAAAATTACGAATGGAATTACCATATGACCCAGCCATCCCTCTACTGGGCATCTACCCAAAAAACCTGAAGACCTTAATCTTTAAAGATGTTTGTACCCGCATGTTCA
>PVKE010046492.1:0-12252 GCA_004027555.1 Craseonycteris thonglongyai | reverse complement strand
GCAAGAAACCTCTTCTGCGGAGGCCTCCCTGACTGCCCAGACCTAAAACGCCACTATTTCCTTGGAGTTCCCAAAGCCCATGACCTAGCCTTTGGTGCCTGGCTTCAATGGGCCTGTTTGTTTTGCATCTGTCACCCTCAACTACACCGCTATCCCAACTCCAGTGTCTGCCAGATTGTGAACATTTCAGGGAAGGTATGGTGGCTGATTCATCCTTATATTCATTCAAAACAAGGCCTGATAATACTTGGCAAACGATACTAAAGTTCATTGGAAAAAATAAGCATGTACGAACAGACAGCAAAGTTATGAAAACAAAAGCAGTAGAAGTGGAAATGGTACCAGATATTTAAAACATTAGACTTTTTAAAAAATGTACACATACTTTATGCTCAACAACTTCATTCCTAAGAATCTACACCACAGAAATAATAGCTATGCTAAGACAAAGACAAATATGGCAAGGATGTTTGCTGCAGTATTGTTTGTAACTATAGCAAAGAACTGGAACCAATCCAGAGTCTATCAAGAGAGGATGGTGAAATATACTGAGGTGCCGCCATACAATGCAATGCTGAGCAATTGTTAAAAAGAACTGAGTGGGTCTGTAAGTGCTGAAGTAGGAAGAATATCTAAAAAAAACCCCAGCAAGATACAGAACAGAAAGTACAGTATGAGTCCACTGCTTTAAAAAATATTCTGGGGAAGCTGGGATGGCTCAGCAGGTTAAGCACTTGCTTTGCAGCCCCGGGGACCGAGGATCGAATCCCGGCCCCGGCCCATGCGGACCCACATGCTGAGCTGGAGTGTGCCCCCCGTTCAGTTCTTGCTGGGACCTATGTGGGAGGCTCCCAGCCCAGTTCCTGCCCTGCGCAGCCCTGTGCCCACCTGTGGAGTGAAACTATATGGAAAACTAATGCTGTCGACTATGGAGACTGCTCTGGGCCCTCCCCTTTCTCTCTGTCTCTCTCTGTCTCTGTTTCTCTCTGTCAAAAATCAATAAAATAAATCTTTAAAAAAAAAGAAATTCTCCCACCACTGCCTTCAAGCTTCCTTCTCTCTCACCCAGAATGTCAGTCTGGCATATTCTTTGCTACACAATCCCTTTAGGATAAAAAAAGTCTGACCCAACCCAATTAAAATTTCAAACTCTGCATCTTCAGAATACGAGGCCATCTGGAAAAAAATCCAGCCATTGTCAATATAATGAGAATGGTTACATGGCTGGATACTTTCTGGACAACCCTCATACCTATAAACAGTTACATAACAGCCTTGTCATTTTAATTCATTTCTTTCTCACAACAGCCATCTGAAATAGGTACTGTGATTATCATCCCATTTTGCGGATGAGGAAATTATGGTATAGAGAGAGGTTAAACAGTTTTTTCCAAAGTCACACAGATCATAAATGGCAGACAGAGCCTATGGCTCCAGAATCTATGTTCTTAACTACTCTGTTATGTCACTCTAGGCTCACAGGACCACAAATAGAACTTTTTTGTGCCTCAGGCTTTCTAGATATATTAGAAAATTTAGCCATTCCCCTAATGACGGACAAGTAGGTTATTTCCAGTCTTGTGCTCTCCCAAACAATTCTGCAATGAATGTCTTTGCTCAGGTGCTTTTGTACACGTGCAAACATTTCAGTAGGTTAGATTCAGAGGGTCTATGAAATTGCTGGTCAAAGGGTAAATTCAAATCTGGATAGCTATTTCAGATATGTATGGCTGTATGACAAACTACCCCAAAATTCACTGCTTAAAACCACCATTTTATTTTATTTGTGATTTTGCAGGTCAGTCATTCAGGAAAGGCTCAGCTGGATGGTTCATCTTTGATTCTCTTCCAGTCTGGCTTCATCACAGCCTCAGTGCTCCATGACCTCTGTCTCTCCACGTGCTGTCGTATCCTGGGCTTCCACACGTGATTTGGGCTTCTCACGACATGGTGATGTCAGGTAGTTGCAGTTCAGTTAAATTGGCAGTTGGCTTGCAAGAGATAGATAGTAGAACTCTCCTGGCAAATTAAGGTATACATTTGGAACTAGGACATTATCACTTTTGCTGTATTTTATTAGCCAGAGAACTCACAGACCAGCCCAAAATCAAGACAGAGAGTCATAGACCCTCTACCTCACTCTGGGAGCAGTATCAAAGAACGTGTGGTCACATTGACTCTACCACACTAGCTATTTCCAAGTCACCCTCCAAAATGTAAGAGCTGTTTTTCCCCATGCCTTCACCAACACTATACATCATAAAACCTTTTAATTGGTACCCATTTGGCAGTTAAAACTCATATTGTTGTTTTGTTACACATTTCTTTAGTTGTGAGTGAAATTTAGCATCTTGTCACATGCTATTATTCATTTAAATTTGCCTGTTTGTGATCACCTGTTTATGTACTTTGCCCGTTTTAAAATTTGATTGCCTTTTTAAATATTGATTTCTACAATGTGTATGTTAAGATTAGCCCCTTATTTGCCATTATGTTTAGAAGCGTTTTCCCAATCTGTGGCTTTTTAACTTTGTTTTCTGATCATTTTCTTCATTCAGGTTTTAGGGGTTTTTTGGGTTTTTTTTAATATATTTTTATTTATTTATTTTTATTTTTGACAGAGAGAGAGAGAGAGACAGAGAGCGACAGAGAGACAGAGAGAGACAGAGAGAGAACTGAACTGGGGGAGCTCCCAGTTCAGCACATGGTTCCGCACGGGCCGGGGCTGGGATTCGATCCTCGGTCCCCGGCGCTGCAAAGTGAGCGCTTAACCCACCGAGCCATCCCGGCTTCCCCGGGTTTTAGTTTTTTACATGTTCAAATTATCAATCTTTTACTTTAAGAACTCTGGGTTTTGTGTGGTTCTGTTCCTTTTTTTGTTTTTTGTTTTTGTTTTCTCCTAGAATTTTTCTGCTGGTTTCAAATGTCTATTTTTCCAGAGGAGGATTAATATCATTTTCTGAGGGTCCCTCCCCAATTCTACTGGTATTTGGATTGAAATGCCTTTCAGTCGATAGACCTCTTACAGAAAATGCACAACTTTACAATTGGAGGGCTGGACTGGACGTCACCTTGTTTTCAGTCTTCTCTTCTGTAGCTCATCGAGGCTCACTGAGGACCTGCCATGCCATCTCAGGGAGGCCCCAACACCCTGGGCATCTGTGCAGGAGGGAACCCAAGCTCCTAGCAAGGCAGCGCCATGAATAGGCAGGCCCTGCACAGCCCTGTCCCTGGGAACCCAAGGCCTAGCCAAGGGAGGCCCTCAATCCGGGACCTCCACTGCAGGGTGAGTTCAGGCCTCCTTGAAGGAAACATTCCTTGGAGGCCCAAGAGAGGGGCCAGACATGCCCTCAAAGCGCTGATTCATGAGGTAGGAGATTTCACAGAGCAGTGCCTTGTTCAGAAGACCAAACACAGTAAGGCCTTTGCCAAGGACAATCTTCCTGCCCTCAGCATCACGGCCTTGGGAGAGGCAGGGATCCGCTCCATGAGCCACACGCCTGGGAGGCTGTTCTGGGCACAGGCCTGCCTTCCCTTCTCAGCTGGGCTCTGTTGGCTTCTGTCCAATCCTGGAACCCCAGACAGCAGCATCCACCCACTCCTTCCCCAGGCAGGGCCCAGAAGTACCCAGGGAGACTGAGTGGGCACTTATTTATTCAAGGATTATTTATTGAGTATCTGCTATGTGCCAGTTCGTTTTCTTGGGCTAGAATAGAGAATTTTCAAAGAGACCAGAATTCCTGCTTCCTGGAGCTTACAGACATTAAAAATAACCATAATGAATATGTAAATATGTTAGGACAGAAGTGCCATGGGAACAAAATAGGTAAGGAAAGAGGACTTGGGAGTTGGAGACAGGCGTGGCTCACGGTGGGGGTCTTCGATTGGCCTTCTAGCCTGGTCCACTAATGCGGAGCCCTTGCAGGAGTGCCAGGAAGTAGAGGGAGGTGTTTGTGCCCCCGGCTCCCTCCCTGCTGGCGTCTGCTCCTGTCAGGTGGCCTCTCCCACAATTCTCCAGCCACTTTTTTCCCTCCTCTTCAGGCATGGGGGTAGCAAAGGCTCCTGGGCCTGGACACTGCACTCTCCTTTGGGATTTCCTTACATCTCATCCACACCTCTGCAAAGAGTCCTCCAATAATCCTAACCGAGTGCTGTATTCTGCTGGAATGCTGAGAAATACAGCGACGTGTGAGTAGACGGATGATCACGGATGATTGGGCCATGCAGACACCCAAGGAAGTATTCTGGGCAAAGGCTAGGGTAGGCCTGTCTTGTTTGAAGAAAAGCAAGAAAGTTAAGTGGCTGGAGCAGAGCACGGGATAGGAAGAGGAGTAGAAAATGATATCAAAGAGAGGGGAAAGTCAGGATGGCTCAGCGGGCTAAGCACTCGCTTTACAGCCCCTTGGGACCGAGGATTGAATCCTGGCCCCAGTCCGTACAGACCCATATGCTGAACTGGGGTGTGCTTTCCATGTGGGAGGCCCCCAGTTCGGTTCTCGTCCCCACCCCCTGTTTGGCCCCTGGCTCGAGGGGCATGCCTCCCATGAAGGAGGCCTTCCCCACCCACCCACCTGTGTGGAACACAATCATGTCAAAAGTACAACTATGGAGACTGCTCTGGGTCCTCCCCCCTTCTCTCTGTCAAAAAACAATAAAATAAATCTTTAAAAAAGAACAAAAGAAAGTCAGAGCCCCGTCTGCTTGGGCCATCTATCTGATCGTCCCTCCTACACGGTCAGGAGTGTATTCAGCCCTGGGACGCTGGGAAGGGAGGTTAAGCCAGATTCCCTTAAGCCAGATTCCCCAGAGGCAGCCCCAGTGAGTTAACTGTTACCATATCAGTGACCTGCTTTCTGGGACACTCCTAGGCCCATGCTCTCTTCTGCCTGAGTTCTGTGGGTCAGCCAGACCTGAATGAGACCTGCTTCCTTTTCTATCACCCGCTCAGCTGGCTTCCTCTCAGGTCCCTGCCCTCTGTAGGGGCATCTGAGGCCATGAGTGAGGAGCCTGCTCAGGGGTGGTCCAACCCCCTTCCTCAGGGCCCTGGGCAGCCTTTGCCTCTCCTGCTTGACTTGGTTGTTGAGAATGCCAATTTGGAGTGCCTCCTCCCATAGCATCCTGTGGGGCCACGTGGCTGGACTCTCACGGCCCCAGACCCTGAATTCAGGCTACAAGAGCCTTCTGGGCCAGCCAGGCCTGGCCTTCACTGATGACAGCACCACCACAGAGCGCTCTCACTGAGTCAGCTCTATGCTGAGCTCTCCATAGGCCTGCTGGGGTTCGCCCAGTACAGAGGGCTGGTTATAGAATGGGTTCTGGGGTAGGAGCTCGGCCACTCACCTGTGTGTGGCCTTGGCCAGTCACCTAACTTCTCCAAGCCTTCATTTCCTCAGCTGACTTAGTAGTGGCCCTTGCACATTGGAAGCCCTTGTAAGTACTTTCTGAATAAGTTACCTCGTGTAATACGCTCAACACAGTGCCTGGGCCACATGAAGTGCTTGATAAAAGTCAGCTATTTAAATCATCCTCATCTCCATAAGGCGAAACAGAGGCTCGGAGAGGAATGGAACTTGTCCAGGGCCACAGAGCTGGGAAATGTGGAGCCAGGTTCACCTGTGCCCTGACCCATCAGTGCACCCTCCCCCTTCTTCTGCGCCTCTGGGAGGCCAGCATAGACTCGGTGACAGCCCACAAATGGAGACACCAGGAGCTTACACTCTTAGAACTCCTGCAGGGAAGGAAGACTGCTGTCAGCATGAGAGACACAAAGATGACTTAAACACAAACTCAGTCCTCAGGGGGCTGCCCATTCTGGAGCTGGGAGCTGGGAGCCACCGAGCTCAGCATCCATTCCTACATAGAGGATCCAGGAAACCTCCATGGAGCGAAGGCATCCGAGTTCCCTGTACATGGCCGGCTCACTGAAGCATATAGGGCACAAGAAATGATGGCTACACAATCTGAATTTTTTACAAAGTCCAAACATTCTGACTAATTGTTAAAATAAAACTTCGAGAACCTCCAAAGAATGCAATATTGTGGCACTTAAATAACCAGTCACAGCCAGATGGATCACCAAATCCACACTAGTCCACATGTCCTGAGCTCAGCTTGAATAGACAGGGTTCCCATTATGCTGGGGAACACAGTGACCAGCTGCCCCATTTCGTGTGCATGTCCACACAGACACTAACAGCACCCCAGGCTTAAGTCACCCTCTGGAGGGCCATTAGGTGACTCTGGCGTAAGGGAGCGCTGCCACCCCTTCTATCACCCCAGTGCTGGGTACTGCGATGTCTGGAGGAGGGTTGTGAATCCTCAGAGAAAATAGCCTCTTGCCTTGCACACTTCTTGTCAGCACGAAGGGCAAGGCCTGGCCTACGCGTAGGAAACACCAAGGTTGCAGCGGTGGTGGCTCTGATCAGGGCTGCTGTCCTCACAGCCAGAAGCTTTGCTCCCTTAGCAAGACTTTGAAACCTAGTGTCTTGCTGCAGACGTGTCTTTCACATTGACTCCTGCCAGGACTTTTGGTTTCGATTTCTTTTTTTTTTTTCTTTCAAAGATTTATTTTATTGGTTTTAAGAGAAGGTGAGAGATGAGAGAGCAAGAGAGAGAGAGAAGGGGGGGAGTGCCCAGCAGTCTTCATAGTTGTACATCATTTGTTGTGACACAGTTTCATTACACACAGGTGGATGTGTGGCCGTGCAGAGTGGGAACCCAACCGGGGGCCTCCCACATGCAACACAAGCATCTTCACCACTGAGCCATCCCTGTGGTCACCAGTTGCACTGCAGTTCAGCACGTGGGTCTGCACAGGCCTCGGCCGGAACCGAAACTGGGACCTCGCGACTGTGAGACAAGCGCTCAACTGCTGAGCACTTCCCCTGGTTTTGATTTCTGAGAGCAGAAAAGAGTCCTGCCCTTTCCCTCTGCTGCATTCCACACTCCTCTTCTTCCTCCCTTGTCTGTGACCTTCCTTTGTCTCCCTCCATGGTCCCTGGTCTGTGGGAAGGAGGAAGGGGACGAGGAAGGGGATACAGAAGCGAGGAAAGTTGCTAGAGACCTCACTCCATTTTCAAGGCTGAGTGGCCACTCACAGTTGTGCCTGTTGTACACTGTACAACTCTAGGGAATGGAGTCACTTCAATGCCACCAAAATTTGCGTAGCTGTTAGCTCACTTTTCAAGCAGATGACTGTAAAGTGTCCTAAGAGGGGGCATCTTTTTCTAGACTGTCTGAAGGGCTCTGAGTGGGATCAAGGGGCTGAGTACATTTTGGCTCTGATTCTGCAGAAGGTTCGAGCTAATCAGGGTCCCACAAGCCACACTCCCCATAGGCCTTGTTCTCTAACCGATTTGTCTCTCATTGCTCAACTTCTCAGCTAGGCTAGAGACCTCGTGAGAGACTCTGGTTCAAAAGAGGCTGGCCAATCACCTCTGGAGCTATTTGTGGGCCTCAGTTTCCCCATCTGTAATATGCAGACAAAATGGAGTGGACAGAATGATCCCTAAGGGGCTCTCCAGATTTACATCTGAGTCTGTGCTGAGGGTGCCTGGAAGGCAGGCAGTTGTGTTCGGCTTCAGGGTCTTTACTCTGAAGGAAGGAAGTTATTGGTCCCCTGACTGAAAATGGGGCTCAGAGAGAACTCTTTTGTAGAAGGATGATGGTGGGGATCCCATGATGTTACCCAGCGGGGCTGTGTGCCCTGGGGCAGGTCCTCTAACCTCTCTAAGCCTCAGTTTCCTCCCCCATGAAATGGGGTGATAATACTCACCTTGCAGCGGTGGTGAGGATTAAAGGGAATGATGTATGCAAAGCCTGCCATAGAGGAGGCTCTCAGAGAAGGGCAGAGGAAGGGGCCTTGCAAAACTCAGGAGAGTGGAGCCCTGAAGCTCTGACAGAGGCTGGGCCTGTGGCATGAAGCAGCCCTGTGAGGCTGCCACTGTGTGAGGTCAGGTTCCGGGGCAGGAAACCTACCTCGTTTCCTCTGGGCCCTTCCTCCCACTGTGGGCTCCCCTCCCCTCCCCTCTCGTTGCATGATTGCACTTCTGGGAGGATGCCTAGGGCCTGCACAGCGTGCGAGAAACCTAAAAGCCCAAGCCCCTTAGCCTCCCCTAACGTCCCCACCACCCCCAAACAAGCCACGCACGTCACCCCTCCATGCCTTTTCCCATGCTGTACCCCCTCGGGTCACATGCCCTTCCTCATCCTCTCTCCCTGCCCTCAAGAAAGCTAAATCCTGCTCATTGTTTAGGGCCCAGCTCAAATGTCACATTCTCTGGGAAGGCTTTCCCTGTCCTTCCAGTAAAGAAAATAATCACCCTTCCTGTTGGCGCCCTCGGCCCAGGACTCACAGTCAGGAATCCTGTAGAGCTGAGTCAGTCACATCCCCACAGAGCCTCAGTGCCCTTATCTGTAAAATGGAGTCAGGGGAAGCCAGGATGGCTCAGTGGGTTAGGCGCTCACTTTGCAGTGCCGGGGACCAAGGATCGAATCCCGGCCCCGGCCCATGGGGACCCGTATGCTGAACTGGGGAGTGCCCCCAGTTTGGTTCTCACTGGGGTGAGACCCTGGCCCAGTTCCTGCCCTGTGCAGCCCCGCACCCACCTGTGGAATGAAACTATGTGGAAAAACCGACCATGTGCAACTATGGAGACTGTTCAGGGCCCTCCCCCGTCTCTCTGTCTCTGTCTCTGTATCTCTCTCTCTCTCAAAAACAATAAAAATAAATTTAAAAAATAAAATAAAATGGAGTCAAATCACCCCTACCTAAGGGGGAGGGTGTTGAAAGAATTCAATAAAGGGGACACGGAAAGCCCCTAAACACAGTGTGGGTACACAGTCTGTGCTCTGTAATCGCTGGTTCAAACTTCAACGCCAGCCAGCCAACCCTGCAGGGAGCAGGACAGCTGTGTCAGGAACCCTCCCATCCAGCTATCAGCCCTTTTCAGTGGCTCCTCAGGTCCTCTTTTCAATGGGACACTTCCAGCCATAGCTCATTGGAATAGCAATGATGATTGACAGGCTCCAAGCCCAATGACTGACCTAGGCATTCCTGGACTAGGTTGTCCGCCCCACTGCCCTTGTGGGAGCCCCTACCTGAGGAAGGCAGAGGGCTGGAGTCACTGTTTGGGGTAAGCGAAGCCTGATTCCCACGAGCAGGCTAGTGTCCGCCTGGGCAGCCTGAGCGCCCACTGATGACTCAGGTCTTCTCCCCACCCTCCCGTCCAGGAAGAGGCCTCATCATAATCGCAGTGTGCTGCTTAAAAATAGCTTCAGTTCACAGACACATGAACACCAGGCCTTTCCACTGAGGGAAGAGGTAGGCCACTTCCCCCCGCCTAGTCCCCCGGCCCTGTCCCCTCTTCAAAAACAGATCCTGGGGAAGCCGGGATGGCTCAGTGGGTTAAGCGCTCACTTTGCAGCCCCGGGGACCGAGGATCGAATCCCGGCCCCGGCCCTTGCAGAACCATATGCTGAACTGGGAGCTCCCCCAGTTCAGTTCTCTCTCTGTCTCTGTATCTCTCTCTGTCAAAAAAAAAACAATAAAAATAAATAAATAAATATTTTTTAAAAAAAACCAAAAAAAAAAAAAACCAGATCCTCTGGGGTGGGGTCTTAACACGTCTCAGTGGATGGCTTCAGCAGCTGCTTCCTCCTCTGCTTTGGTGCAGAAGGCTTTTTGCTGCTTTGCAATCAGCTTCTCACATTTTCTCATTTGTCCCTCATACCAGAATGTGGGGCAGAGCAGCTGAGGTTACTGTACCCATTTGGTAGGTGCAGAAACCCAGACCGCGGGAGGGGAAGTGACATGCCCAAGATCACAGAGTGAGCGGGTGGTGGAGCTGAGGTGTGGGCACCTGACTCCTGCTACAGGGTTCTTTATGCTGCAGCATGTGCCTCCTCCTGGGAAAATACTGTGGCCACAGCCAGGGCAAAGAGAAAAGCAGGAGAGACAGGCTAGGCAGAGCACAGATTTGAGGAACAAGACATGGATGCAACAAACATTTGCTAAGCTCCTACTATATGCCATGCACCATGCCAGGCACTAGGGACACAGCAGGGAGCAGAAAGAGGTCCACTTCCTGCCCCCATGGAGCTTACAAGTTAATGGAGTGAGAGCTAACATTTATTGAGCATGTTCTTTATACCTGTGGCTTTAGTAAGCACTTTTACATGGACTTCATCATTTAATTCTCACCAACATCCCTATAAGATAGCATATTGGACATTTGTCGTTTCTGTTGGCCACCCAGCATCTGAAACCCCTTCCTATGGGTGGGTTATTCTCCACTCATGAGGAAGAGCCCAACTCCCATTACTGCAGCTATGTATGCCAGCTACTCTTTCTCAGCCTCCCTTGCAGCTAAGGCAGGGCATGTGACCAGACCTGGCCAATCAGTATGACCACCCAGACCTGGTGTTGAAGCAGTGACTGCACAGCTCTATCAGGGCCGGAACAGGAGCCCCAAAGGCACCAGCAGCCCTTTGTAGGGGCAGGTGTTCCTCAGTCACTGCTGGTAGAACCAGCCACTGTCTGTCCAGTGGTGGCAGCTAGTGTTGTCTCTCCAACTCTGCAGAGATTGGAGACTGGTCCTTAGCTGGTAACAAAAAGGAGAAAAGCCAGCCTTGCCTGCAGGTGGAGGGGTTCCCTGCTACTCCCCCTCCCCCCACCCCCACCCCGCAGGGGACGTGCGTGGTGTGGGCAGCACCTCGGAATGCAGGCAGGAAGCCTGGAACAGGGTTAAGGCTTTCTCTGAGGCCTTTCAGCCTGAACCCAGTGGCCTGGGCTGGGGTGGAGGTGGGCACTGGGTGGTCTCAAAAGCCTGCACCTAGTGGCTGTATAATCATGTCTGCCACTATCTATTCTCAAGCTGTCTCTTTTCTCCCACCCTCCCCTCCATCCCATGGGATCTAGTCTCATGACCCTTGCGTGGACACCGGTAACAGCTCCTCCTTGGTCCCCTGCCTCAGCCTCGCCTCCTCGCATCCACTCACTCCCATCCTTCATCCTGGAATGAGTGAGCCTCTGGAACACAGCACTGATGGAGTCATACACCTCCTTAAGCACCTTCTAGGACATGCTGTCACCCAAATGCCTTCCCCTGGCATTCAAGGCCCCCCTCTGACCTGCACATCAATCCTCCAGCCCCATCCCAGAGCTCTGACCACACACCTATCTGACCAGTCACCTCCGGCTCCATTGCTACCATGGCCTTCCCTGACCCTCGTACCTCCTTGCACTGTCTTTGCTCATGCTGTTCCCTCTGCTAGGAATGCCCTTCCCTGTCCCCTCCACTCTCCTTTTAATAAACTCTTATTCATCCTTAAAGTAGCTTCAAATACCAAATTGTGGGAAGCCGGGATGGCTCAGTGGGTTAAGTGCTCACTTTGCAGCCTCAGGGACCAAGGATCGAATCCCGGCCCTGGCCCGTGAGGACCCATATGCTGAACTGGGGAGTGCCCCCAGCTCAGTTCTCATCAGGGTGAGACCCCGGCCCAGTTCCTGCCCTGTGCAGCCCCGTGCCCACCAGTGGAATGAAACTATGTGGAAAAACCAATGATGTGCAACTATGGAGACTGTTCTGGGCCCTCCCCCTTCTCTCTGTCTCTGTATCTCTCTCTCTTCTCTCTCTCTCTCTCTCTCTCTCTCTCTCTCTCTCTCTCTCTCTCTCTGTCAAAAACAATAAAAATAAATCTTAAAACAAAAACTTGTCCATGAAGCTTCCCTCAATCCTACTAGACTCCCAGTGATGTTACTGTGTCCTTTATTTTGTCTATGAGAAGTTCTGCAGCATTTTATGGGTATGGGAGGTGCTGCTGACTAGATCAGCTACTTGGTGTGATGAAGTGTATGCCAGTAGGACCAGGAACCTGGTCTCTTGGTCAAAGACACCAGAGTTCAAATCTAGACTTTTCCAGGGATGCCGGGAGAGCTCAGCAGTTGAGTACTTACTTGCCTTGCAATTGCGGGGTCTGGGGTTTGATTCCTAGCCCTGGCTCATGCAAACCCATATGCTGAATTGCAGTGTAACTGGTAACTGCTGAGATGGCTCCATGTCGAAGGTTCTCACCTCCCACTCGGGAGGTCCCCGGTTCAGTTCCTGCCCTATGCAGCCCCACATCCACCTGTGTGGAATGAAACCATGTCACAACTAATGATGTACAACTATGGAGACTGCTCTGGGCCCTCCCCCTTCTCTCTCTCTCTCTCTCTCACACACATACACACACACACACACACACACACAC
>PVKE010046491.1:0-12244 GCA_004027555.1 Craseonycteris thonglongyai | reverse complement strand
ATTGGTAAAGTGGGACACCATTGACTGGGGGGTGGAGGGGGTTCTTGATTAAAAATTTGGTCTATCTCCCACCGTTCCCTAGCTTGTCGTGCATTCTTTCCAAAAATCGGGACTTTTTAAAAATGCCGCGGGACGCCGGACAAATTGTTAAAAATAGGGACTGTCCCACCAAAAGCGGGATGTCTGGTCACTCTAGGTTAGGGGTTGTCCAGCACCCAGCTCCCACTATCTTAGCTGTAAAACCAGTTTTACAGAATTCTGCAGGGAAGGCAAAGAAACAGGCAGGCAAAAAGTTTGCAACCCTGAAGGATTTTTCCCAATTAGGCCACTCTGCCACCCTCTCCACACAGTGAAAAGTGAGATACTAGTGAAAAAAATGGTGGGCTCTCAAGAAATTTACTGATTCATTTTTTTTTTCTTTTCTTCCTTTTAAACTTTACTTCTATTTCTTTTTCTTTTCTTTTCAAATGTTTTTATTATTCTTTTTTAATTTTCACTTTTACATATTTTTTTCATATTTCTACTTTATTGTATTTCCCATTAATATTATTCTCTTTGCCTTAAAATTTTTTTTTTTTTCGGGAAAGCCGGGATGGCTCAGCGGGTTAAGCACTCGCTTTGAAGCCCGGAGGACCGAGGATCGAATCCCAGCTCCGGCCCAGGCGGACCCACATGCTGAACTGAGGTGTGCTTCCCGAACGCTGTGAGGCCCCCAGTTCAGTTCAAAAAAAAAATTTTTTTTTCTTTCTTTTAATTTTTCCTCTTTCAAACTGTGCCCAGACACAATGGAGATGGCCCACCAACTCCAGTTGGCTGAGCAACTGGCCTGCCCAACTAGTAAGTGGAAGATGCTCTTGCAGACATTGTAGGAGCAGCTGTCTGCAATTTCCAGAGAGCTCTCAGTCTCACTCTGCTATTCCTCCAGGGCAACTAAAAGTGAGCTGTGAGCGACAGACTGCAGGGCTCACAGAAACAGAGAAGTGAAGGGGGAAAAAAAATTATTTAATCTTCCTTTCTTTCTTCTTTTTTATTGTACTTTTTTTTTTCTCTTTTTTTCTTTTTCAACCAAAGGGCTTACATGGATCTTTTTTCTCCTCTGTTTTTTCTTTTCTAATTTTATCATTATTTTTCTTTCTTTTTCTTTCTTTTTTTTCTTTTTAAAACTCTTCTTCATAATTTTTTATATGTATTTTAATTATTAATGAAAATTTTTGTATTTTTAATCTTTCTAATTTTTACATTATTTTTATTTTTCTATTTTTTATTTATTATTTTATTCTTATTACTAATTTTTTCTTCTTTTTTTTCTTCTTTTTTTTTCTTTTGAAGTGCACATGAGCACTTTGAAAGAAAAAAGAAAATAGAGATTTGCCTTGTCAACATGCAGGCACCCTAGGTGGTAGCTGAGCAATTGAGCCCACTCTACCAAGGGGAGGGTGAGGGGACTTGCTTGTACATTTCAGCAGGAGCAGCTGTCAGCATCAGACTGAGAGCCTTCTGTGCTGCTCTGCTATGCCCCCTGTCAGTTAACAGGGTGCTGCAAGCAGCATACTATTCAACTACAATAGAAGTACACACACAACACACTCAAGGGACAATCCTAGATATGCACACAGGAGATCAGAGGGATTACACCACTGAATCACACAAGACACATACTACATAAGGCCTCCAAGCAAAGATTTAAGAGTCATAGAAGATAGATGTACTACATAGAAACAAACACAGAGAGAAAGTCAGAATGAGGAAACAGAGACACACAACCCAAATAAAGGAACAAGAGAAATCTTTAGAAATAGAGCTAAATGAAATGAATATCATCAATCTACCAGAGCAAGAGTTTAGAGCACAGGTTACAAGAATGTTTAGGGAACTTAATAAAAACATCAACAAAGAAATAGCAAACATAAAGAAGGACATCAAGACCATCAAAAAAACAACCAGTCAAAAATAAAAAATACAATAACTGAAATGAAGACTACACTAGAAGGAATCAACAGTAGGTTAGATGAAGCAAAAAACTGAATCAGCAAAAGACATGGTAACAGAAATTACTGAACTGGAAAAGAAAAAAGAAAAAAGAAATAAAAGAAATGAGGAAAGCCTGTGAGACAACTGGAGAACATCAAGCATAACAACATTCAAATTATAGGGGTACCAGAAGGAGAAAAGAGAGAGCAAGGGATTGAGAACACTTTGAAAGAAACAACAACTGAAAACTTTCCTAACATGGCAAAAGGAACAGACATGCAAACCAAGGAAGTGCAGAGAGTCCCAATAAAGGTGAACCCAAACACTCATATAAGGAGACATATTGTAATTAAAAAGGAAAAGATTAAAGACAAAGAGGGAATCCTAAAAGCAGCAAGGGAAAGACAACAACTTACCTGCAAGGGAACTTCCATAATACTATCATAGGATTTCTCAATAGAAATAGTGCAGGACAGAAGAGAGTGGCAGGAAATTATGAAAGTAATGAAAACAAGGGCCTACAACCAAGGCTACTCTAACCAACAAGGCTATCATTTAAAATTGTAGGGAGGTGAACATCCCAGATAAAAAAAAGCTAAAAGAACATGCTACCACCAAGCCAGTGTTACAAAAATGATAAAAGAACTTCTTTAAGCAGAAGAAAGGAGAAAATAAGCAAACAAAAGGAAATAAAAAACATGAATGATAACATGGTGATGATTATATACCTATCAATAATCAAATGTACTAAATGCTCCAATCAAAAAACACAGGATAGCTGAATGGATAAGAAAGCAAAATCCAGGCATATGCTGTCTACAAGAGACCCACCTCAGAAGAATAGACACACATAGACTGAAAGTAAAGAGATGGAAAATGATATTTTATGCAAATGGAAATGGAAAAAAAAGCTGGTTAGCAATACCTTTATCAAACTAAGTAAACTTAAAAATGAAAACTATAAGAAAAGACAAAGAAGGACATTACAAAATTCTAAAGGGATTAACCTAACAAGAAGACATCACTCATAAACATTTATGCACCCAACACAGGAACACTTAAATATATGAAGCAAATATTAACTGACATATAGGCAGACATCAATAGTAACACAATCATAATAGGGAACTTTAACACCCCACTGACACTAAAGAACAGATTTTCCAGACAGAAAATCAAAACAGATACAGCAGACTTAAACGGCACACTAGACCAGATGGATTTAATTGATATTTTTAGAGCATTACATCCCAAAGCAACAGAATACAGTTTTTTCTTCAAGCACACATTGAACATTATCCAAGAAAGACCGCGTGATAAACCACTAAACAAGCCTCAGAAAATTTAAGAAAATTTTGAAATTATTTCAAGTACCTTCTCTGACTACAACAATGTGAAACTAGAAATCAATTACAAGAAAAAAACTGAAAAAGACATAAATACATGGAGGCTAACTAATATGCTATTAAACAATAAATGGGTCAACAACAGGATTAAGGAAGAAATCAAAAGGTACCTTTAAACAAATTTGAATGAAAACACAACTACTTAAAATCTATGGGACATAGATAGCAAAAGCAGTCCTGAGAGGAAAATTCATATCAATGCAGGTCTACCTGAAAAAATAAGAAAAAGCCCAAATAAACAGTTTTACTTTACACCTAAGGAAACTGGGGAAAAATCAGCAAATAAAGTCCAAAATTAGTACAAGAAAAAAAACAATAAAAATCAGAGTGGAAATGCACGAAATTGAGACTAAGAAGGCAATAAAAAACATCAATGAAACCAAGAGCTGGTTCTTTGAAAAGATAAGCAGAATCGACAATCATTTAACCCTACTCCTCGAGAAAAAAAGAGAGAGGATCCAAATAAATAAAATAATCAGAAATGAAAGTGGAAAAGTGATGACACCACAGAAATACAAGAAATTATAAAAAAATATTATGAGCAACTATACGTAACAAATTTTGCAATCTGGAAGAAATGGATAGATTCTTAGAAACATACAAGCTTCTAAGCTGAATCAAGAAGAAAGAGAAAATCAAAACAGACCAACAACTACTAACAATGAAATTGAATCGGCAATCAACAAACTCCCAACAAACAAAAGCCCTGGACCAGATGGCTTCACAGGTGAATTATACTGAACATTCCAAAAAGAATTAATACCTATTCTTCTCAAACTATTTCAAAAAATCCAAAAAGATGGTAGGCTCTCAAATTCACTATGTGAGGCCACCATTGACATGATTCCAAAACCAGATAAAGACACTACCAAAAAAAAAAAAGAAAGAAAGAAAAAGAAAACTATAGGCTAATATCCATAATGAATATAGATGCCAAAATTCTTAACAAAATATTAGCAAATTGAATTCAGCAATACATTTTTTTTTAATCATATACCACAATCAAGTGAGATTCATTCCTGGGATGCAAGGTTGGTTCAATATACATAAATCAATCAATGTGATACATCACATAAACAAAATGAAAATCATATGGTCTTTCAATAGACAGAAAAAAACATTAGGCAAAAATTCAGTATTCATTTATAATAAAAACCCTCAACAAAGTAGGAATAGAAGAAACATATCTCAATATAATAAGGGGTGTATGTGATAAACCCACAGGTAACATCATCCTCAATGGGGAAAAACTAAAAGCATTTCCCTTAAGATCAGGAACAAGTCAATGATGCCCACTGTCACAACTCTCATTCAACATAGCACTGGAAGTCCTAGCCACAGCAATCAGACAAGAGAAACAAATAAAAGGTATCCAGATAGGAAAACAAAAGGTAGTAAAACTATAATTTTGGGGGTTGACATGATACTATAAAGAAAGGGAAGCTTAAAGATTTGATCCCCAAATTACTGAAATGATAAAAAAAATTAGTAATGTAGCAGGATACAAATTAATAACCAGAAATAGGTTGCATTTTTATGTACCAATAACAAACTAGCAAAAAGAGAACTGAAGAAAACAATCCCATTTACAACTGCATCCAAAAAAATAAAAATAAAATACCTAGGAATAAATCTAACCAAGGAAGTAAAAGACTTGTACTCAGACAATTATAAGACACTGAAGAGAGCCATCAAGGAAGAAACAAATAAATAGAAACACATACTATACTCCTTGATAGGAAGAATTAATATCATTAAAATAGCCACACTACCCAAAGCAATTTATAGATTCAATGCAATCCCTATCAAAATACCAATGGCATTTTTCACAGAACTAAAACAAATAATTCTAAAATTTATGTGGAATCATAAAATACCTAGAATGGCCACAGCAATCCTGAGAAAGAAGAACAAAATTGAAGGAATCATGCTACTAGAAACTAAATTATATTACAAGATTACCATTATCAAAACAGAATGGTAATGACATAAAAATAGACACATAGATCAATGGAACAAAATAGAGAACACAGAAACAAACCCAGATCTACGGCCAAGTAATCTATAACAAAGAAAGCAAGAATTTACATTTGGGTAAGGACAGTCTGTTCAACATGTGGTGCTGGAAAAACTGAACAGATACAGGCAAAAAAAAAAAAAAATTAAATTGGGCCACCTTCTTCACCATATACAAAAATAAACTTAAAAATTAAAATGGATTAAAGACATAAATTTAAGACCTGAAACCAAAAAATTCCTAGAAGAAAATACACTAACTTCTCAGACATTACCCTTAACAGCACAGTCAATAATACATCTCCTCAGGCAAGGGAAGCAAAAGAAAAAATAAACAAATGGGACTACATCAGACGAAGAAGATCTTTTACAGCAAAAGAAACCATCAACAAAACAAAAAGACATCCTACAGAATGGGAGAAAATATTCTCCATTGAGGCATCTGATAAAGGGTTAATATCCAAAATTTACATGAAACTATTACAACTTAACACTGAAAAAAATATCTGATTTTTTTAATAGGCAGGAGATCTGAATAAACATTTGTTCAGAGAGGACATACAAATAAATGACCAATAGACACATGAAAAAGATGCTCAGCATCACTAATCATCAGAAAAATGCAAATCAAAACCGCAATGAGATATCACCTCTCTTCTGTCAGAATGGCTATCATCAAAAAATTAACCAGCAAGTGGTGGCAAAGATGTGGTGTAAAGGAAACCCTGCTACACCGTTGGTGGGGTTATAAATTGGTTCTGTCACTGTGGAAAACAGTATGGAGGTTGCTCAAAAAATAAAAAATGGAACTACCTTATGATCCAGAAATTCCACTCCTGGGTATCTATCCAAAGAATTCCAAAACTAAATTTAAAAATTTGGGGGGGAAGCCGGGATGACGCGGTGGGTTGGGCGCTCGCTTTGCAGTACCGGAAACCGGGGATCGAGTCCCAGCCCCGGTCCCTGTGGAGCCATGTGCTGAGCTGGGGAGTTCCCCCAGTTCAGTTCTCTCTCTGTCTCTGTCTCTGTATCTCTCTCTCTCTCAATCAAAAAAATTAATAAAATAAATAAACTTTAAAAAAATGGCTGAGAATAAGTTAAATTTAAAAAAAAAAAATTTTTAAGCATCCCTATGTTCATTGCGGCATTATTCACAATAGCCAAGATATGGAAACAACCCAAATGCCCATCAATAAATAATTGGATCAAGAAGATCTGGTACATTTACACAATGGAGTATTATGCAGCCATAAAGAATAATAAAATTGTACCTTGTGTAACATCCTGAATGGACTAGAAGATACCATGCTAAGCAAAATAAGTCAGACTAAGAAAGACAAATACCACATGGTCTCACTTATATGTGGAATCTAAAGAGCAGAATAAAGAAATAATCAAAACAAGAAAAAAAGAAAACTCGCGGACACAGACAGTAGTTTGGTGGCTGCCAGAGGAAGAGGGGAAAGGGATGTAGGAAAAGAGGGAGGGGGATTCAAGTATATGGGGAAGGAAAAAAAAAATAAACTGATTCTGGGTGGTGGACTCATGATGCAACACACAGATAGATGATGTATTGTAGAATTGTATACCTGGAACCTATGTAACTTCACTAAGCAAATTCACCCCAATAAATTTTACTTAAAAAAATTAAATAAAACATAAAATATAAACAATAAAAAAAGATGCAATGCCGTTTGTCATTTCAATACAGGGGGGGAAAAAGAAATCAGTTTATTGTTCTCACTGTTCGATCAATGTCTGAGAAGAAATAAGTGCAGTAAGATGGGCCTAGCTATTCAATGTCCCTTTCAAGTCTTCAGAAGAAACCAATATAAAAAGTAATGGTTCAGGTAAAATAGAAGTTTCTTTCTCAGCATCGAACACGCGAGGCTGAAACAAATGTTCCTAGTTGGCAGATAGCCTTCCACATGGTAACTCAGAGTCCCAGGGCCCTTCCAGCTTGTTGTTTAGCAATCCCATAGGACTTCATCGTGGTCATCTTGTAGCAGGTAGAAAAGGAAACAAAGTAGAAGTGGAAATATTCTTCTCTTAAAAGGCCCAGAAATGGCACATATAACATCCAACATATTCACATGCAATTTGTTGGAACTCAAACATATTGCTCCATATCAATACAAAGGAGATTGTGATGTATAGCCTACAGCAGGAAAAATAAGAAATAACTATTTGATGAATAGCTAACAGTCTATCTCACATTTTGAATGACTTATTCCACATCATTTAAGTTTAAAAAAATTCAGATACGGAGAATATATCTAAAAAAATCTTCTATTAGATCTTTCTGAACATACCCCAACAATAATTTAGTTATTATATAATAATACAATGTAAGACAACTGGGATCAAAATGTGTTTTCTGTTTGCTGCATACAGTTAATCTAACTTTTTATTTTGGAGCAATTTTTGTCAGCCTTCTCTTTTATTTACCAGAATAACAATACTTAAGAATCAGTAAATTAGCAATGTTATTTAATTCATTGTCCTCCATTCAGGAAGGTCAACACCTACACCATTCTATTTTAATGAAAATACTTTTTCAAAGATGTGCAAGGAGGATTCCAGCAAGCCCTGTACACCCAACAGCACTTACTGTCAGGAAATTCTTTTTTGTTGCTAATTTAAATTTGATATCCTGTAGCTTAAGCTCTTTTCCTTTTGGATTTTTCTCAGACATAGAAAACAGATGTTCTTTTATCCACAGTATATGACACATTTCCACTTTTCTACATTTAGCTTTGTCCTTAGAAAACTGAACAATCCAGAATCTTTTCCCCACAGTGGCCATGCCCAAACCCTTTCATTGTATTTATGGCTCTCCTTAGAACTCTTTTCAACTTTCCCATGTTCCCAGATTCCTAAATGAGATCCTTGTGATTTAGCCCATTTTTATAAATACCTATTCTATAACAGTATATAATACATAAAGATAATAAATTTAATTTTCTGGAAACAATATTTTATCAACAATAAAATAAAATATCATCACTATATTTTGCCTTTTTTTTTTTCCAGTCTCTGCTTTTGACACATTTGTCATCCCTTAGATAGAAGTCTTGGCTCACAATCTGTTTCCAGTTACAGAACCGGCAAACCACATACTGTACTTACTCCCTTCTCAACACATCCTTATTTCAGAAAAGTCAACAGTATACCCACAAATGTTGGGAATCTTTCACATGTTCACAACTAAGATACCTAAAATAATTCATACTCAAATAACCCCTAACAGTTTGCAAAATGCTCTAACTTGTGTCCTCATTAACTCTTCACAACCACCTTGTGAAGTAAATTACACATCCACATTTGAAAGACAAGAAACCTCAGAACTAGAGGTTAAGTAGTTAGACTAACATCACATAGGAGTAGGTAGCAGTTGTAAGATCACTAATTCAGATCATGTTGTTACAAATCTAGTGGGTAGAATACCACATAAGGGGACATTTTCTTTCTTTGTTTTTAGAGATACTACCTAAGAATCCTAATAAAAATAAATAATATAATTTGTTAATAAAAAGATGGCATTCAGATTATATCAATAAAATGGCTAATTTGAAAAGCATCTCATATTATTAAAGGAGGGTGTTGAAATATAGTAACTTGAGTGTCTTAAGAGTAATTTTTATACCATGATTTCATAAAATACTGGCCTTGACCATGGTTCAATAGAGTATGACTGTGTATATTGTTGGCAGGGGGACAATGTGTTTGGTGCCTAGTAAATGTTCAGTAACGTGTGTCTGAGTGAAGCATCATGATTTTTATACTTATATATTTTCTGTGATGTTTATCAGAATAATCCAAAACTTGATCACACTTCTCACTTGCCCATGAAAAGAAAATACCAGAGTAGGTGAAAAGAGTAAACAGAGAAAAAGTCAGGAATGGGAATTTGGCTAATTAAAAGGAGGAAAACATAAGATAAAGTAGGAAAGTATTTTTCACACACAATATCTAGATGTGTCATCTGGACAGCACACACATTTCTAGTAGGCAAGGTTAAATACATGTTTCTGCTCCAGTTTTTGTTTTTGATTCATAACCTGATACTGACCAGGTAATAAATTACTCCATCTGCTATAAATACTGTACTAAGACTAAGAGCAACAGTGTCCAGCAAAGCCTTGGATTTCCCAAGGAGAATGCCAGCTTGGTAGAAGACAGTATGCATTTTGATAATGGTTTTATGACTTTATGGAATCACTGATATTCCTGGGATTTGAAGCTTGATTTCTAAATGAAAATCTCTGGACTCATAGGCTAGTGGGCTGACAAAGAAGCAGGAAAACTACTTATGAAAATGAAATTGATTTCTTGATTAAAAAGACAGGGTGGAGATAGAAAATCAGTATGAAATCCTCAATCCTGAAATTTAAATTACTGTTTTGGCTCTTATTTTTATTTTTTTATTTTTCTTTGGGGGAGTGGGGATGGGGTGAGGGGCAGAGTGGGCTCTCTTCCTCTTTTGATGAATGTTGAAAAGCAGAACACTTTAAAGCATAAGGTCTTCACCAGCCCCTCCAGCACTCATCTTTAACACTAGAAGAGGCCTGACTGGGAGCAGTCATTTCATGGAAGTCTCAGATCTTTGCCATCTTACTTACATTGTATGGGATAAGAACCTTGGCCAGATAAAGGATTTTCATTAATCTATAACGGTGATAATGTTTTCCATTCAGCATGGAAAATGTACACAGATGGGCTCTGTGTTTCTTGATTTCTGCTCTACAAGACATGAAGTACAATGGTTTGCACTGAATTCCTGGTGGGAGAGGCACAAAGAAGATTTTTCCATGCTTCTTACAGAAGCCGAAGGATAATGAATCCTCCGGAAGAGTCACAGAGTTTAGGAAACATGGGTGACTACTTCATTGTTCTATTCACAACAGGCTAGAGGGCAAAAGTTTATCAAAAAGGAAGAAAAAAAAACTAAGGGTTAAATGGAACTGAATAGAAATTCAAATATGCTTAAGTAAATTTTCTCTTGGGTTTTAATTCTCGACTTTGATTTGCATTCTTCTAAAAAAATTAAATTATGTTTTAAATATGGCAGTCCTTTTGTAGCCTTCGTTTAATCACAAACCTTTGACTTTGGGCATTGTTAATAACATTAGATATTAGGCTTACATTGTTAGCTTAATAGTAAGTGAAAAGGATGGCTTTGTAATTGTATGATTTTTCTAACTCAAGTCTTTTCTTTAAATAAGTCACTTTAAAAATTCAAGAAACTGTTTAATATTAGGGAACTTACTAGAGGAACTACACTACTCATCCAAGAAAGAAGCATAGCCAGTGCAAATCATTTAAATTTTAGAAATTAATGATTTGTACTAACTAAATTTATCTTTAAAAATTACTGAAATGTCACCTACAATTTGTGTTAATTAAGCTTACAGTAACTTAGGTTTGCTAAATAATGCAAGCTAGGTTTTTTGGTAATACACCAAATAGAATTAAGTCACTAACTCTTTATAGAACATTCAACTTTCCATCAAATAACGTTTAAAGTAATTTTTTTATAATATAAAATTAACTGTGTTGAATTGTTTCATTTAATTCAGCAATATAGTATTAAGTGTTATTTAAAATATTTTGGGGTTGTATTTTTTAGATTTTTTTCTGACTTTGAGAATTTCTAACTTTTTTCCCCCCAATAAACTGTAATCTACAGGTTTCCTCTCACATATCTGTGGGTGCACAGGGACTTAGACTAAAGTCATGCATCCTTTCTAGTCTGAGGTGCTCTCTATGCAAATTAGTTTAATAATTGCTAAGTAATTTGCCATGTGTGGAGAAAACAATCTATTTTGAGAAGACATAGAGGGGTTGTGTCTTTGTGTTTAATAGTAGTAATCTGCAGGATCTATGAAATATAATATGAGAACATTATTAAACTTAATCAATTGAAGTGAAGATACCAAAATACACAGTAATTAGATGTATACTTTCATTGACTAAGCTTACCTTTGACCTACTGATCTAAATATTTGTTACTCAAATCGCTCAATTTCCTGTATCAGTAGAATTTTTTATGGCTTCTTGGTCATTTGGCCAAGATCAAGTGTGTTTATAATTTTTTACTAAAAATTACAATTTTCAATTTATAATTAAATTAAAGTATGTTGAAAATCAGTTTTATTTAATATTTTAGTTAAACTAGGCATTGTCATTGATGGGTATAATGAATTTATTTGTATGAGTTATTTATTAATACTTATTTTACAAACAAGACTAAAATTTTCATGAGGCAGAGACTATTTATTTTATGTATTTAATACCATATAGGTTATTACTAATATTTGTGGAATGAATGAATTTCAATTACTTGTTGTAACCTTTTTCATTGACCTAATGAAGGCAGAGATTAAAAATTCATCCGATATACATAAATGGTTCTGTATATGTTAATTTGATTTTGTAATTATTCTAAATCAGGGGGTGGCAAACTATGGCCTGCAGGCAGAATCTACCATGTTGCCTGTTTTTGTAAGGCCTATGAGTTGAAGAGAGGCTATGTGTTTTGTTTTGTTTTTAAGATTTATTTTATTGTTTGAGGGAAGAAGAGAGAGAGAGAGGAGAGAGAAGGACGGAGGGCCCAGAGCAGTCTCCATAGTTGTACATCATTAGTTGTACAATGGTGTCATTACACACAGGTACATGTGGGGCCATGTGGGGTGGGAACCAAACCTGGAACCTCCCACATTGGAGACTAGAATCTTTGCCACCATCCCAGCATTTTACCAGTTGCACCACAGTTCAGCAGACGGGTTTGCATGGGTCAGGGTCTGGATTCAATCCCCAGACCTCACAGTTGCAAGGCAAGCAAGCACTCA
>PVKE010046490.1:0-10000 GCA_004027555.1 Craseonycteris thonglongyai | reverse complement strand
AGCAATAGAATAGAAATATAGCTAATTTTTTTTAATTTATCAATATGTTTATAATGTATGTTAAATATAAATGTGGTTCCTTGAAAGCAAGAATGGTCTTCATATTAGCCCGGTGATGTTTATTACCAAATTTGAATAACAATAATCTCTAAATCATTTGCTTAAAATTACACAAGAGAAAGACTGAAGTATTATTTCATTTTTTTACACTTGAATAAAAATATGACACTCTACAAGATAATTTCCACTCATTCTGACTTTATAGTATTTTTAAACTCAAAATGTAGAAGAACTTTGATAATTTTGGGTCAATGAACAGCTGATATAATTTGACATATAAATGCTTTCTAAGCACAGTAAAATACTGATAGTAGACTGATGAATGGTATGATAACTTTTATTATCTTGGCTATCATTAACGTAAATTGAGAGCACAACAACAAAGACAGAACAGTAGTGATGCCCAACTGCAACGCTCACACATTTTGGCAGATTTTCAAACCCAGATGGTAGCATATGCAGGAAGAAATAGAATTGGAAATTAAGCAAGTTAAACTTGTAATACTAATATATATAGTACTTAAATTATTCCAAGAGCTCTATTAAGAATGCTACCTATAGGGGAAGCCGGGATGGCTCAGCGGGTTAGGCACTCACTTTGCAGCGCCAGGGACCTGGGATCAAATCTCGGGCCCGGCCCCTGCGGAACCGTATGCTGAACTGGGAGCTCCCGCAGTTCAGTTCTCTCTCCGTCTCTGTTTCTGTATCGCTCTCTTTCTGTCAAAAATAAATAAATAAATAAATAAAAATTAAAAAAAAAAAAAAGAATGCTACCTATAAAACTAAAAACAATGAAGAAACAAAACCTCATAGATATAGTCAATAATTTACTGGTTACCTGAGGGTAAGAGGGGATGTGGGTGGAAGAGGAGAAAGGAGGCTAGGAAAGGAGGGTGGGGGAGTTAAACATATGGTGATAAAACGAAGGCTGACTCTAGGTAAGGAACACATATTTTAAAAATTTTTTATTATTCATTTATTTATTTATTTTTTATTGTTTTTGACAGAGAGAAGAGAGATACAGAGACAGAGAGAGAACTGAACTGGGGGAACTCCCCAGCTCAGCATATGAGTCCGCATGGGCCAGGGCCAGGACACGATCCTTGGTCCCCGGTGCTGCAAAGAGAGTGCTTAACCCAATGAACCATCCCGGCTTCCCCAGAACACATATTTTAATACATGGATGAGGTACTCTAGAGTTGTAGACCTGGAACCTACGTAATTTTTACGAACCAATGTCACCTTAATACATTTTACAATTAAAAAAAAAAGAATAAAATGTTACCTGTTTCTTGACTTTAATCCTAACAGCAACCAAAAGTGATGGGCACTATTATTAATCCTCTTTTTAGATGAGAAAACATAGATAAATTGAGTTAGACAATGGCTTCAAAGAAGTTTACAAAGCCATAATGTAAACCTATATCTGTCTGATTTTAATACCTTTGTTTTTAACAATGACCACAAGCATCTGTACTAGATAAAGTGTATGTGTTGTGTTATTACTAGAATTGCCATTTTTTTCCATGTGATATTTTTCTTTATATTAAGATTTCTTTTCAAAACCAGCACTATTCTAACAGAGAAGAAAAAAAATGCTTTCAATATTTTCATGATAGATGATTGGGAACAAAGCATCTTTCAAGAACTGTTGAACAGAAATGTTTATTATTTATATGTGTAACCAGAAATAGATAAAAGTATGGTTCAATAAATTAAAAAAAACAAACAAAAAACAAAGGCACACATTAAGAAGAGATATGTATGAATTATTTTGAATTTGGAAGTCTGGTTTTGAGGAGTGCAATCAATGCAATCTTCTTGTATGTACCCACTCATCATTCACTTACCAATTTTACAAACTTAAAGTATGTTTTTATTAAGCAGTGTGGACATAAAAATGGATAAAACATATTATCTCATCTTAAGAAAAATTATTATCTAATTAAAACGATATAAATGTTTAAAACTAATTTAAAAATAAACAGTTAAAAACAAAGTACTATACTGTGGAATAAATAATAAATTAACTATTTCTGCATAATACATTTAAGAACTCTTTTCTATAAGTGTTTGGTAAGATAAAACTTTAAAGTTCATAAGGCTCAATGAGAGGATGTTATTCTCAAAATAGAAAACAATGTAGTCAACTTAAGGTCTATATTGTCTACTGTCACAGAACACAAATTGATTACTTCTACCCAAAACTCCACAAATATACATAACTGTCATCAAATTGCACTGTTTTATAACCAAATGCTACAATAAATTACCTTCCAAAAAGTAAGTACTTCAAAAGAATATTAATATCAATATAATACTATTATTTAGTATAAGTTGCACTCATAAAGCCTTGTATTTGAGTTTTTAATGAATCATCAATAAAGGGAGATTTAAAACAATAAGAAAGAGTTTTGCTTTAGTAAGGCAGACAGGGTAATTTGTATCAACCCATCTACCGAGAAAACTAGAAAGTATGAACAAAAGTAAATCTATTTTCTTAAATGCTTTATGAAGCTTTTATAAAAAGTGAAAAATTACAGGGTCAAAATCCAGAAGAATAAGCAAATGTAAGAAGGATAACCTACCATTTTTCACTTTTTATCTTTAGAGGCAAATGTGGATTATAGAAAGGGTAGCTTGAGGAGTTTGAGCAGCTATTTAAATAGTGAAGTAAAGCTGGCAGTAAATTTGCATCCAGGACTTTTCAACATGTAAAGGCTTCTGATAACCCACAAAACACATATCCTCACTGGGTTTGGATCCAAAAGAGTAAGGAAAAATGGATGTAGTTTCTTCTAGAGACTAATGTAGAGGCAACAGACCAGTGTCAAAGGATCTCAATCATTGAAATTAAAAAATAGTGTCTTTGCTTTCCTAGCTACTCCTCAGAAGCAAACATAAATCTTTAGTGTGAGGCTCCAACTTTTATATATAACAACTGGCTTTTAATTAAAATTAATAGGACAAGAAAATAATGAAACAACAGACATTTAAAAACAGTCCCACAAATGACTGAGATAATGAATTTAATAGAAGGAGTTTAAAAAATACCTATGCTGAATATTTTCATAGAGTTAAAATACAGTAAGAATTTCAGGGGATCTCAAAGTAGCTCAACAGGTTGAGCACTCACCTTGCAACCATGAGGTCCAGGAATCAAATCCGAGCCCCAAGTCCTGGCCCCAAATCTCAGCCCTGTGCAAACACACATGCTGATCTGCAGAGTAACTGGCAACTGCCAGGATGGTGGTGAAGGCTCTCACATCCTATCTGCCATGCCTGGCCCCACACCCACCTGTGTGCAATGCAACTATGTCAGAACTAATGATGCACAGCTGTGGAGACTGCTCTGGACCCTCCTCACTTCTCTCTCTCTCTCTCTCTCTCTTACCTCTCAAAAAAAACCCCACATAAATCTTTAATTTAAAAAAAAGGATGTCAACAGTTAGTTTGAAAATGTAAATTGTAAACAATTAAAAAATAAAATAACTTTTAGCATAATAAATAGCTCAATGGATTATTTTAACATTAGATTAGACAGCCAAAAAAAGAATACATGAATGAAAGATATGTAAATATAAATTTCCACAAATAAGGATGCAGAAAAAGACAGGGTAAGAGGTATATGGAAAAACCTTCTTACAAGATTTATTCTTCTTTTTTACAAATCACTATTAAACAAGTATCCACAAAAACTAAGAGAGACAGGCAAACAGACAGAGAGAGGAGAGACAGAAATTTTAAGTAAGGAACAAGGCATCATGTATTTTTCTTTTTTTTATAATTCTTGGCCTACTAGTTTTAGTATTCAAAGGTAAATTAGCTAAAAGATATTTTATACAAGGTTCTGAGATGAAAGGTCTGTAATGGTACTCCATTTAGAATAGGATTTCTCATGATTTATATATCCTTTCAAATGGATGGTAATGCAGTGCTAATAAGTATATTGGTTCTTGTTGTAGGAGTGTTTCTCTTTTCCCCAGTAGTACTTAAGGAATCATCCCATGTAATCTTCTTTGGGCTTTCTCTCTCTCTCTCTCTCTCTCTCTCTCTCTCTCTCTCTCTCTCTTTCTCCCTGTATCTCTGTCTCTGTCTCTCTCTCTTTCCTTCCCCTCTTTTCAAACCTTCTTGCTTTCTCACTATTATTCCCTAAACAGAGATATTTTCAATGAAATTCACTACCTTTCTATTAAAAAAGTTTTGTATACAACAATCCACATTCCTAAACAAAATATTCATCTCAATTAAAATAGAAGTCATCATATACAGGATAGGAACACAGTAGTCCTCCTCACTAAATATCTCCACTGAATAAATGACTATAAAATGAATGAATAAAACAAATTCCAATTCAGTTCTGTCACTAGCTGCATATGTCCTGGCAGTGTTCTGAACTCTTTGTACCTTACTTTGTCCTCCAAAATGAGGAATATGAAATTACTTTTAATTCATTCAGGACTGACATCTAGTTTTTAGAAAAAAACAATCTGCCATTTCTAAAAACCATATGTTTGCACTCTCTCTTAAACTTTAATATTTCAGTTATGAATACTATTAAACTATGCTGACAGTAGAAATATGAGAAAAATGAAAAAGTAACATAATTTGTTATTATTATACAGTATTATATTATTTTAAATGTTAACATTGTATCTAAAAAGCTGTTCTCTTGATTGCAAATCTAAATGAGTCTTTGAATCCTGAATCAACATTGCAGAGTAAAATATTCTGTTAAATAACAGAATATTTTATGGATGTACATTTCTCAACATTGCCTGCTTTGATTTAGAAAATTGTTTTTGAAAGGTCTCCTGAGGAAAAAATATTATTTGAGAAAGAAATTTTAGAAGTAAAATTTATCAATGACCTGCCATATGCCACGTACCATGAATGTATAGAATAAACTCTAAACCTAAAAGTTAATAATTAGATCCCTAATAATTCTTGATCCAAATCAGTAGACATAATACAAATGTAAAAGTTATTTCTTATACCCAATATCAGATAAATACAAACAAAAGATTAAATAAAACATAAAATTTTGCAAAAATAAAACAAATTCTATAAAAACATACGCATAGAGAAATGCCAGCTGTCCATATTCCCATTTGCAATCTTTTTTTTTTAATTATTTTATTTATTTATTTATTTTTGACAGAGAGAGAGAGAGAGAGAGAGAGAGAGAGAGAGAGAGATACAGAGACAGAGACAGAGAACTGAACTGGGGGAACTCCCCAGTTCAGCATATGGGTCCACACGGGCAGGGGTTCGGATTTGATCCCCAGTCCCCGGCACTGCAAAATGAGCACTTAACCCTCTGAGCCATCCCGGCTTTCCCTCCCTTTTGCAATCTTGCAACTACTGAGAGGAAGAAGGTGAAGACAGGACTTGGGAAGTTTTTATTAATGCATCTTTTAGCACTTTTAATATTACTGTCACCAGATGTAATGGAACGTGGTGTACATTTACTATGTTACAGACATCAACTCTACTCATCACTTTGCTTACTCTGCCACAAATTCTAGTCACTTCAGATAACAATAGCACCCTGTGACAGTCAGGACTATGGAAAACTTTATGGATTGAGGCAGTCTTATCACTTCAAGGAACCTTTTTTCATGCCAGGCAACTTAACTCATTATTACTTGTCTGTGACTCATTCACAATTTTGGGGCATCCAGAATTGTTGTTTCTTAGTTTTTCCTGAGCAGCACCATTGGCCCTGCACACTATGCTCGTATTAATCTTCTCATCAGACTATGTTGGGGCAACTGGTTTTTTATAGTGTAGTATTTTCCTCAGAATGCTGTAACAACTAGCACAGATAGGATGACTTAAAACAACAGAAATTTATTGTCTCACAGTTCTGGAGGCTTGAAGTTCAAAATCAAAGTATAGCTGAGGTTGTGTTCCTTCTGAAACCTGCAGAAAGGAACACTTTATTGTAGCTTCTGCTTTATTGTAGCTTCTGGTAATTCGCAGCAATCCTTACCATTTCTTGGCTTGCTCTTGAAGTATTTCAACTTCTGCCTTTGTCATCATTACATGGCATTCTCCTTTTTTTTTTTTTTCTCTGTCCACATGGCATTTTCTACTTCTTTTAAGTACCCATATTTTCCGGTGTATAAGACGACCGGGCGTATAAGACGACCCCCTAATTTTACAGTTAAAACATAGGTTTAGGCCTCTATTTGCTGTATAAGACTACAGCCTCAGAAGTGGGGGGTAGTCTTATACAGCGAATATAGGCCTAAACCTATGTTTTAACTGTAAAATTAGGGGGTCGTCTTATACGCCCGGTCGTCTTATACGCCGGAAAATACGGTACATTTATCACATTGAATTAGGATTCATCCCAATGACTTCAGATTAACTTGATTACAATTGCTAAAATGCTATTTCTGGGGAAGCCAGGATGGCTCTGCAGGTTGAACGTTTGTGTTGCAGCCCTGGGGGCTGAGGATCGAATCCCACCCCAGACCATGCAGAATCATATGCTAAACTGGAGTGTGCTTCCCATGCAGGGGGCTCCCAGTTCATTTCTCACCCCACCCTTCCTTTTCCCCCTCCCCCCACCTTCAACCCTTGGCTCAAGGGGGCATGCCTCTCATGCGAGAGGCCCCCAGCCCAGTTCCCACTCTGCGCAGCCCCCAGCCCACCTGTGTGAAATGAAACCATGTCAAAAACTAACGATGTACAACTATGGAGACTGTTCTTGGCCCTCCCCATATTCTCTGTCTCTCTCTGTCAAAAGCAGTAAAATAAACATTTTTTAAAATGTTATTTCCAAGTAAAATAACTGGGGATTAGAATTTCACCATATCCTTGGTGGGACACAATTCAACCCACAACAAAGGCCTATGGGTTCTTACTCTTCAGCCCTTGATGTGAAAACTTTTTGGAGCTTGCAAACCTCAATTCTTATGAGACAGAACAATAACTATCCTCCTTAATTCTCCTCATTTTGGTGAGGGTGGGGAGCAAGATGGGAAAATTCTATAGATTTCATCACTCTTCTACACTGAGTATATACCCACAGCCTTTGTCACATAATTTTGCAGTAGCATCCCCACTGTGCACAGCATGGACTTCTCCGCCTAAAGGCAATAAGGCTTTCCAACATGACTTGACTGGCCAGTGACATTTAGTGAATGTGTTACAATGAAAGACTAAACTCTACTTGCTTGATTTGGCTTGATTGATTCTTCGATTCCTGACATAACTCACGAGAAGAATGTACCTCAGGTTACCAATGGTTAGAGAAAAATGAAAAACGTGAAACTGTCTGATCCCATCTTTAACCAATAAACCAGCCCAGTAGATCTGTAGAGTAGAGTAGAGGTAACCCAAAAAACCTCTGTGCAAAAGAAATAAGTACTTGTTTTAGTAAGCCACTAAATATTAGGGAGGCTTGTTTCACAGCATTATTATAGTAATAGCTGACCAATATGCTCTGCTTGGATCTACTAACTCAATATATGCCCACTTCATCACTCCTGCTTCTCTAAAATTTTTCTGATTGGTTTTGTAGGTTTTATCTGTTGAAAATCATGCCAGGTTTAATTTAGACAACTACTCAATATTGAATGAAATGTATCTAGTTTATGTGCTACTCATTTCAGAAACTATATTTCTGATGTTATTTGTGATTATTATATTGGTCTATTATAAATTCTACTGAAATTAAATTACCACATAATGAGAAGCAGAAGATGATCCTAAAGATTTGGACATATATAAAATAATTTGAGAGTTGTCTTATAGGTAAGCTGATCATGCATTCTGGAACATCTCTGAGAATGAAAGTAGATACTCTTAATAGTTATGCCATATCTGGTATAAATTAGACTTTCTGGGCACCCTGGATGTACAGTCACTGTTCTTATAGTAAAACACCATTGAAACACAAATAGTTTAATTTTGGTCATTGCCCATTAGCTCCTGAATGTCATTCATAGGATGCTTTTTTAAATATTTGCATTTCTATTTCCAAGACATAACACTCAGAAATAGTAATTCCAGAGCTCTCCCAAGAAGAAAAAGAGCAACTCACATTTTTTGGTAGAGATTAGCTGAGTCTGTATTTACTATTAGGGTATTTCTTACTGAGAACAATTCATGAAAATAAATTTCAGAAAGAGTTAGGCTGTGCAGGAAGCAGGTTTATTTTCTGTTGAAATTTCTAATTCCAAGAATACATTGAACTGGATTCCTTATTGGATAGAGAAATAGAAAATCCAAACCACATGTCTTTTAGACTCATAAACATCAATTATTCTCAAAGACTTCAACAACAGTTTTCAAAATAAAACCATGATTCAACTATCCATTTTTCTGTGTCCCTGCTCTTGTCCACCAGTTCTTAAAGTGTGGTTCAGGACTTGTAAGAATTCCTGAGACTTTCTCAGAAGATAGGTAAGATCAAAATCATCTCATAATAGTAAGATATAACATTTGTCACTGTAATGTGTTGACATTGCAATGACATTAAAACCAGTGGAATATGAGCACAAATCAAAGCAGTGACTTAAAACTGTGCAAGTAATCACGCTTTCTTCAACACCATGCACTTATAGTGAAGACAACTGTAAAGTTCAACTATGAATGTCTTTTGAAAAAGCAGCCAATTTATTGATTTCAAAAAATCTCAACACTTGAGCACACATTTTTACATTTTCTGTGCAATGCTAAAAGTACGCATGAAGCATTTCTGCTATATAATAAAATGCAATGGTTGAACATTTGTGCACTTGTATGACTATTTGAGTCATAAACAGGCACAATTGTTGTTGGAAGAGATGTCTGACATACAAACTATGACTATTCAGACCTGGATATTTGGCAGACATTTTCTTGAAAGCGAATAAGGTGATACTGCCATATAGAAAAAAAGCAAGTAGCAAGTATGTTGCCAAGAAGTTAAACAAAAAATTAAATTTGAATTTGAAAAAAATGTCTATCTACTCTCATGAATTTAAAAGTTCCCAATATGTAAAAATTTTCTGATAAGTTAAGAGGTAATATTAAAGAAGGTGATGTTTTGATATTTGATTTACATAATAAAATGTATCAACATTTGGAAGATCACCATAATTTAGCAAACAAATATTTTACAAACAACCAACGTATGAAGTTATAAAATTATACACAGAGAAATGATGCAAAGTGCAAGAGAATATAATAAGCATTCATTGTTATTGCTCAATATTTTATATAGCCATTCACTAAAAATATTACTACATGTTGACTTTTTATTTAAAATCAAAGGAAACTATTTCAAAATATCTGAATGGACTATTAAAATATGTTTCTACTTTCCATCTATATATCTGTGTAAACCCAGATTTTCTTCATGTTCTACAACTTAAAACAATATATTACAGCAGGGTAAATTCAGAGACATATAGAAAAGTAATTGTGTCTTCTACTACATCAGACATTAAAGAGATTTTCAAAAATATTTTTAAAAATTATCTTCACTAATTATTTTTTGTTTTGAAAATTGTAGATATTTTATTTAAAATATATTTTATGCTATCATTGTGTGTGCTATTATTCGTGCTTTAAAATTTGATTTTAAGTTCCAGCACAATAAGTATTGTTATATATAACTCATGTGAATAAAAGTTTCCTGTGGTACTAAACAACTTTTTAAGACTAGAAAAGAATCCTAAAAGCAAGTTTTGAGTATCATTGCTCTAATCAAACTCTTCCTCTCTCTTGAATTATGCCTTTTTTCCCTTTTTAATTGATAAATATACATAGATAAAAATCACCTTTTATTTTCTAAAATCACTGCTCCATATTTTAGGAAGAGCATTAAAAGAACTTATATCATAAAATTATCTGTTGGAAGAAGCCCTGCTCAGATAGTAGAAAATCAATTGGGTGAAGTATATGTAAAGTACAGGTGAAAGAAAAAGGACAGTGATATGAT
>PVKE010046489.1:0-12242 GCA_004027555.1 Craseonycteris thonglongyai | reverse complement strand
TATGAGAGCCCGTGGGATGGACTCTGAGTCACCTCATCTCTTTGTTTGACACGCAGGGATCCTTCTCTCTCGCGCATCCACATGAAACAACGCTCCTTTCCGCCATGTGGCTGCCGACATGGTTGTAGTTTTTCATTTTTATTTTTTGATGAATATTTTGGGGAAACCCGCGAAGCACTGAAGCCGCAAACCATGAAGCGTGAAGTGGTGAGGGAACACTGTATACACTGAAGGACATCTGAGTTGTTAATAGGTTTTGGGCTGTTATGAATAAAGCTGCTATAAATTATGTGTATACGTTTTTGTGTAAACATAAATTTTAATTTCTATTTTTTCTGTTATTATCTGGAAAAGACTGTATAAAATACATGTCAATTCTTTGGTAGCAATTGGTAGAACTCCCCAGTGAAATATCCTGGGCTAGAGATTTCCTTTTGCTGGAGTTTCAAACTTAAGAACCCAATTTATTTAATGGTTATACAACTATTTAGATGATTTATGTCAGGATGACTTGCTTCACTTTCTCAGGATGACTCATAGTTGGCATTCAGTGACTGTTAAAATATTTTAGCTGAATTCTTCTAACTGACTCTGGTATCCAATGGCATCTCCCCCAGGTAAGGAAGAACTGTCCTCTCTCTTGGCAGGAACACTTTCTCATAAATTTAGGATTAGTTTATGGCCGTGCAACCTCAGTTATCTAATGGGTTCAAGAAAAGTCACTAATTTGGTTTCCAGCTTTATCCTTGTTGTAAAAGGCAGGAGTGCCACCTTTGTAGCTTTCCTTATCACTGAGCCAAGATGCTAAAATAACTTCATAATATTAACATTTTTTAAGTATGTGTTTATCATATGGCTTTTTCTTTAAGATATATAACAATATTTATACTACCACAGTACTGGACCTTTGTAGAAATTTTATATTTAAAAAATTCTCCCACATGTAGCCTTATTGTGATTCTCATCGCCACATTTGAAGAAGTTGACACCCAACTTAATCCAGTGAGTCAAACATAGGATGAGGAATTATGATTAGTAAATCTAAGCATGCCACTCTTCCTTGTGAGTGGCCTCTTGTTCACCATTACCTCTCCCGCTCCCCGTCCCGACCCCCCACTGTCACCCTCCAAAAAAGCCTGTTGCCTCTGAGGAAATCAGAAAACACATGGCATAACATCAGCACCATGGTGGACAATCTAAAACAGCTGAGAAATCTAGAATCGTGCGCTGAATGTTAGTTCTGATCCACAACCACTATTGGCATTTTGTATGCTCTGAGAGTGGTTCTCTAACTTAATGTTCATGGGATTCTTTTGGAAAGTTTGAAAAAAACAATTTTCTGTGACTCAAGTTCAGAGATGCACTGTTTAGTGTGTGACAATAGGACCTATGTATGTATTTGCATTCTGATAAACTCACAGTTAATCCTGGGGCTTCTGATCCAAGGACTAGTCTTTGAGTAGCCCTGCTCTGTGCAAATATTTCTTCAGTTTGTGTACAGATCACATCCAACTCACCCAGAGTGCCGCATATGAATTACTCACATCCGAATCACCTGTGCTATTTTATGTGAGATCCACTGAATCAGACTATTTCGGAGAGGGAACCAGAAATCTAATGCTAGTATGCAAGGTAATTTCTGTCTCCATTAATGATACATGAGAATTCTAAACCAGTGGTTCTAAAACTGTGTATATTGTCTTCACATGGGGGCCGTTAAAAGTTTCTGTTGTCTTCCACTACCTGCAGATACTGTGATTTAATTGACATGAGATGCAATCAGGGCATCAGAACTTATAAAAATTCAACAGGTGATACTAAATGTGCAGCAAAATTTGGGAATCACTGCTTTAACAAATATTTAAATTAGAAGTCTTAGAAGTAAAATCAAAAATTTGTTAAAGTGCTGGCTAGTGATAGTAGCTGATCAAGTTGAAAAATTCCCCAGGCTTCTCAAGAGTTGGGTTTGGAATGAATTAAATCTGTTCCATGTCTAAAAATGACTTGTTTTTTGGTAATAAAATAAAAAAAAATTCTCTTCATTGGAGTCTAAAAGCCTTTTCTTAAAAGAAGCACATATTTAATGCTCATTTTTAATGAAGTCAACCTTTTGTACAGAACTTTATTTCACTTTACTTTAATTGGAATTTTAGTTCATCTTGTGTCTTTTTGACACAAATTTAAAAATCAGCAGGGACAATTACAACACTGTCATTATAGCCGCAGGACTGTACATTAATTTCTGAACTTACTGATAGGGGCAGTTAAATCTTCTACTGATTCCAAGCATACAGAAAGTGTGAAATGCTGAGTGCTATATATTAAAAAGTGTGTGTGTGTGTGTGTGTGTATGCACAAGTGTGTATTTTTGAGCAGCATAAAAAAGTAATACTTAGATCTCAGGAAGAATCTTTTCTCTCCAAACATTATAAAACATTTGAACAATTTACAAAAGGGTATGCCAAATCTTCTATTTGTGTAAAAATCCTTTAAAATTTTTATTTATTTATAATTATTTTTTAAGAAGAGGAAATTGCATATGTTCTATTAGAAGGAAATGTGATAAAATAAATAAACTTCAGGTACAGTTGATTCCATAATACGTACGAGAGTGGGCTCATAAATTTGCCTCCCTTATAAAATTTTTTGTAACATTAGAACTATCTGGGTATAGCCTGTTCTATGAAGTCATTGTATCTCCTTCCATCATTCTTGACCTTGCGCACACAGAAGCTTACATTCTTTTACCCAGTGCACCCCAGAAGGAAAGCGTGTTTCAGACCAAAAACCAGTCAACAGGACTTTCCCAGCCAAGGCCTGAGTTTTTAATTTTTTTGGTTGAGGTGATCCCTTATGGCAGTATTCCATGCACTGCCTTTTGTTCTTGGGGTCATAATGATGGACCCAAGTTGCCACACCTGTAGTGATCTTTAAAAAGTCCTCACCTTCCTTTTTAAAAATTTCAAACAAAAAAATAAAAAATTGGAAGAACGTTTTCTACTTTAATTTCCATTCAATAATGGAATGCTGATTGAACTGAGCATCTGAACACTTTTCCATTTCTGTGTGCACTGGTTAAAAATGTAAGCATGTGTGCATGCAAATTCAAGAATGATGGCGGGGAGACATCATGAGACTCCAGAGAACCATTTATATCCAGATATGTCTAATGTAACCAAAAAATTACAGTGGAGGTAAAATTGATCAACTGTCCTCACATATTTATATAGGTTCTACTTCTCCCTTTTGAGTATCAGAAATTCTTTCATCTCTTTCCAAATTCACTGGACTAATTACAATGACTTTTATTATAGAGATGCTTCTCTCTTTTAGTAATTCTTCATGTTCAAGTGTTCAGAAATCTTTTTTTTTTTTTTTCTGGTAGAGGTGTAGACAGAGATAGATAAGGATACATATACATTCATTCTTTGTCTTTCTGTCTTTAATTACTTGATTAAAGTAATATAATTAAATCCTAAGGAATGTCATTAACTATATCTAGTATCTTAGAGAAAAACTAATACCTGAACTAAAATAAGGAAAATCAAGAGACATAATAAGAAGCATTAAAATAGCTAAAGAAATACATATTTTATTTAAAATTGGCTTTTGAATGTGGACTCACAGAAAATCTTCTACTCTTCTAATAATATAACTTTAAAGACCCAGGAAATAAAATAGACTTTTAAATCTGAAAAAACAAAAAAGAAAAGAAAAGAAAAGAAAAGAAAGATTGACAGAAAAATATAACATAGCTATTTTAGAAAAATGTTTAGTAAGTACGATGAAGGGGTTAGGATTATGAAAAATTTACCTTGTCAAAAAATAAGACCCAGTTTTCAATATGGCAAAAATATAAGAGAAGACTTTAGAAAATATCTAATTTTGTGGTCTCATGTGGACTACATGAGCCATTATATCTAGCAAAAGAGAGAAGTCTAGGAGTGGAAAAGGTTGACTGAAGATAAAATACATAATCATTGAATAAAAATTCAATGGAGGGAGCTGAAAGTTAAATTTCTAAAAAAGGAAAAACACATTTATTACTAGCTGGGGCAAGTCTCTCAAAACTCAGAGAAAATATAAAAAGAGATGAACGTTAAGTGCAAAGACTGATGTGTTCAGAATAAGCACTAGTTAAAATAGTGGGAATAGTAACTTCAAGCGTCTGTCTCTTCACAGAAACATGGAAAAATAAAGCAAAAAAATCACAACCAAGCTTATCAGATTCAGAAAAATAATTGAACAAAGGTTCAAAGTATCAAAGTGAGTGCTGAATCAAGAAAAAAGACAACTTAAAAATGGTAGGATAATTTTGTGACATTTTTATTTGCCCTTACTCTACCCTTGTCCTGGTGGTCTTGAAGATGCCCACACATCCACTGTGGAACTCTAGGCCCTCCTTGCTGAGGGAGCAGAACAGACCTTATTTATACAATACAAAATTCTGTTTGTCTGATCTAGCTGCCTGAAGGATTGCTTAAAGGGGACTTCTTGAAGGGCTGAGGCAAATGAATGCCTTTGCCTCTCAAATTATAAAAATTACACCTGGCATAAAAACAGAAGGCATCTCTCCAAAACATTGTAAGGCAAACACCCAACCCATAAACTCCTGGGGAAAAATTAGAATTGAGGCAAATAATAGGGTCCCAAAAGCCTGAAAGGAAAAGAAAGGAAACTTAGGGCATGCCAAAGTGCTCACTTTTGGGCATTTAGAAATTTAGAAATTTGGGCATTTAGAAAATTACATGCAAAAGGTAGGACACATACCTAGACGAATCCTGATAAGACCTTAAGCTTTCAACTCTGGTGATCCTCATCCCTAGCCTCAGTGCAAGCAAGAAAGGAAGGCTGTAAAAGGAGTTGTAAAAGAAGTACTCCAGCCAATGCCAATGAGTAAAATATTGGGAGGTTTCCTCTCTCTCTCTCTCTCTCTTCCTCTTAAAACACTAGTTAAGCATAAGCTAAAAAAAGGGATGGGGGGACTGCAAAGATCACATATCACAAATAATAAAACATTTACAAAAAGTGTTTAGAAATATTACTAAATAACAAAGAGCTACAACCCACAGCAAACAACAACAACAAAATCACAAGAAGGGGGAAGAGCCTGATTTCCAGGATTACTATATTGTAATATGCAAAATGTCCAATTTTCAACAAAAACAAACAAACAAAAAGCATTTAAATAAACAACAACAGACGGCCTGCTCACAGAAGATACCAATAGAAATTGTCTCTAAGAAAACCCTAGACATGGCATTTTCTTGATCAAAACTTTAAATTAACCACCTTATGTTCCAAAAAGCTCAAAGAAACCAGGATAATCATGTACAAATGAAGAGAAAATATCAATAAAGAGATAAAATTTATTCAAATGTTCCGAAACACAAATTCTGTAGCTTAAAAAAACTATGACTGAAATTTTAAAACTCACTACAGTTTAATAGCAGATTTGAGCAGACTAAAAAAAAGAGTCAGTGTATTTGTATATAGGTCAAGTAACATTATCTATTCTAAGGAGCAGAAAGAAAAGAATGAACAAAAATGAGACCTGTGGGCTATCATAAACATACCAAAATATGCATTAGAGCTGTCAACAAAGGAGTAGAGAGAAAAAAAAGAGTCAGAAAAAATATTTAAAGAAATAATGGTCATAAAACTTTCTAATATTGACAAAAAATCAAAAATATACACATTCAAGAAACTCAGTAATTTCCAAGAAGAATAAACTCAAAGAGATACACATAAACACATTATAAATGTTGAAAGCTAAAGACAAAGAGTAAATTCTCAAACCAGAAAAAGAGAAGAGAATAATCATGTAAAAGAGATCCTAAATAAGACTAATAGCTATGTTCTTACTGGAAATCATGGAGGCCAGAAAAAAGAGAGTTTGCAATTTATAGGTACTAAATGAAAACAACTGTCTACCAAGAATTCTATATGTTGCAAAACTGCTTGATTTGAAAAAATGAAGGAGGACTTAAGATATCCTCAGATAAACAAAAGTTTAGGGAGTGCATCACCAGTAGACCTACCCTGCAAGAATTGCTGAAGGGCGTCTTTCAACCTGAGATAAAATGTCACTATAAAGTAATTGGAAGCCATATAAATAAAACACTTCCATAAAAGTGACAATATAGGTAAATGTGAAAGCCATTATATTTTTGATCTGTAACTCTTTTTACGTTTCCTATATGATGAAAGACAAATACATATTGTGATAATTATATATTTATGTTAATGGGCATACAATGAACAAAAATGTAATTTGTGCCATTAATAACATAAAGGGAGAGGTGACAGAGCTATATGAGTGGAGCTTTTGTATGCTATTGAAGTTTAATCAACATGAATTCAAACTAGATTTTTATACATTTAGGATGTTAATTGTAATCATCACAATCACCACTAAGAGCCTATCTTAAAGACACACACACACACACTAAGGAAATTAAGAGACTTAAAATGCCCCCCTGCCAAAAAAAATGTTGGGTAAACACAAAAGAAATAGTAATGGAAGGAATAAGGAACACAAAGCAGTATAAGACTTAGAAAATATATAGCAAGTGAGAAGTATAGTTATACCTTCATACTTGATTACTTTGAAACTCATTCAGATTTGGTACTGGACACTTTTTGATGTTAAAATTTTGTCTTGGCATACAAGCTAGAACTTGTCATTGTTGATTTTTTCGTGACTTGCTACCATTTCCAGCCCAAATGAGGGGTCACACATTACTCATGAGGTAGCTCTTGCCCTGTGCACATCTGCTTGCAGTTGTATCTTAGCTGCTGTGGTCATTTTATGCATTTTTAATTTGGGAATGTATTAAATTTATTTAAATTATTCCTTATGGGAAAAATTTGTCTGGTACTCATCATTTTTGATATTTACCACTCCTGAAAGCAATTAATGACAAGTACCAAGGTATCACTGTAAGTCATTTTTTTTTTTTGTTTTTGACAGTGAGAAAGAGAGAGAGAGAGAGAGAGAGAGAGAGAGAGAGAGAGAGAGAGAGAGAGAGAGAGATACAGAGACAGAGAGAGAACTGAAATGGGGGAACTCCCCAGTTCGGCACATGGGTCCGCACGGGCCGGGGCTGGGATTCGATCCTTGATCCCCGGTGCTGCAAAGTGAGTGCTTAACCCACTGAGCCATCCCGGCTCCCCCTGTAAGTCATTTTTATTAAAACAACAACAACAACAACAACAAAAACCCCTTTCAAAATAAATAAATTAAACTCTTCAACCAAAACGCAAAAATTGAGAGAAAGGGGATTTAAACACCATCCAATTAAATGTTGTACAAGAGACTCACTTTAGATTAAAACCAGAAATAGACTGAAAGTGAAAAAATGGCAAACAAAATTCCATACAAATAGAGCTAGGTGGTTATCCTTTTAGCATCAGACAAAATAGGATAAAAAAACACACACAAAAAAAACCACAAAAACTGTTATTAGATACAAGGGAGGACTTCTGGTTTCAGATCCAGCATGTAAGGCACTTGGAAGTTGTTATTCTGTATTTAAAAAAAAGTAAAAATCCAAAGAAATTGAAAAATCAACATTTTTTTATATATACATCAAAGAAGTGAGGGATGGGGCAAACCATAGCCTCTAAATTTGGAGACATAGGCAAATACAGTTTCACAACTTGCCAGGGCAGAGATCTCTATAAGAACCACTATTGGAGTAGAAGAATCTGACCCTGAACTGTAATTAACAATTGTTAGAGGCTCAGAATAGTCAAGTCTGACACAATGAAATGAAGCTAGAATTCAATAGCAGAAATAAAACTAAGATTCACCAACATATGGAAATTTAACAACACTTTCTTAAACTCCCAAAAGGTCAAAGAAGAAATCACAAGTGAAATTTGAAATACTTTGAGACAAATAAAAATGGAAAAACAACATAACCGAATTATGAAATTCAGTGGAAGCAGCTCTCAGAGGAAAACTTGTAACTAACTATACATGCTTACATTAAGAAAGAAGCACAGGGAAAGCCGGGATGGCTCAGTGGGTTAAGCACTCACTTTGCAGCGTTGGGGACCCAGGATTGAATCCTGACCCAGGCCCGTGCGGACCCATGTGCTGAACTGGGGAGTTCCCCCAGTTCAGTTTTCTCTCGTTGTATCTCTCTCTCTGTCAAAAACAATAAAAATTAAAAATTAAAAAAAGAAAGAAGCACAGATAAATAAATAAATGAAAAATAAATAAATAAAGAAGAAACTTTTTACATCAATAACCTAACTTATGTGTCAGAAACTGTAAAAAAATTTTAAATTAAATTCAAAGCTAGTAAAATGCAGAAAATTAAAATCAGACCCCAATTAATGAAATAGAAAAAAACAATAAAGAATATTAATTAAATCAAAGATTGTTTCTTTGAAATTATCAACAATATTGAAAAACCTTAAGCTGTAATGATTAAGAACAAAAAAGAAGACACAAAAAACTAAAATCAGAAATAAAAGTGGACATATTCCTATTTACTTTATAGAAATAAAAAATATAGGAGAATGTTATAAATAATTACATACTAACAAATTACATAAGCCAGATGAAATGAATAAATTTTGGGGAATACACAAATTACCTAAATGATCCAAGAAGAAACTGAAAATCTCAACAGAAGATATTGAAAATCTCGACAGAACTATTTCAAGTAAAGAAAATGAAACAGTAATTAAAATTTCCCAAAAGAGAAAAGTCAAGGACTGATGAATTATACCAAAATTTTAAAGAGGAATTAATATCAATTATTCTACAGCCCTTCCAAAAAGTCAAAGAGTAAGAAATACCTTCTAACCCATTCTGTAAGTCCAAAATTATTCTGAAACCAAAGCCACACAAAAGAAAACTAAAGATAAATATTCTTTATACATATAGATTAGTCCTAGGAATGCAAGGGTGATTCAACATATGCAAATTAATCAATGTAATATGACACCTACATTATAGAATGAAAGAAAAACTCATATGATCATCTCTCTATTTGCTCAGAAAAAGTATTGGATGAAATCCAACATCCTTTTGTGACTAAAACATTCAGAAAAGTTGGAATAGATGGGAACTTCCTTAAGATTACAAAGATCTTTTTGAAAATAACCAACAACTCCTATAAATATCAATGGTGAAAGACTAAATTTTTCTCATAAGACCAGGAACAAGGCAAGGATGCACATTTTTTACCACAGCTATTTAATATTGTATCAGAAATACTATCCAGAGTTATTGGGTAAGAAAAATAAATGAAAAGCATCTAAATGAGAAAGTAACAAAACTCTTTGTTTGAAGATGACATTATTTCACTATACCAATCCCAAACAATCCACAAAAAAGTTATCAGAGTGGGGAAAGCTCTACCAAGAAACAATGGCTTCCATCAGCCCCTCCATCTGGAAGAAAGCTGCCCTTTTAAATCCTTGCCCTGAAGTCAGACAGCTCATTTCCTCCACGTATGTTCTTGGTGCCTTTTGAGCTGCTGCCCCAGTGCTGGAGCTCAAAGCTAGTGAGCCAGTACATCAGTGAGTAAAGTAACCTTTTAGAAGAGCACTGATACAGCCACCCTAGTCTTCCTTGGGCACAATCTCCACTGGTTTCCACAGCTAGAAGTTACGGGTACTTCTTTTCTGAGCACTGGAATCCTGGGCTGGGGAGCCTAGTGTGAGACTGGAATTCCTCACTCCTCTGTAGGGCACCTCTGCAACTGAGATATCATTCTGATTTTCATTGGTCATGTGCAGGTGTGGGACCACCAGCCTGCTCCATGTCCCCACCCCTCCTAAGAGTCTCAAGATGGCTTCTTCTGTACATCCTTGTTGTAGGGCTTTGTTTCTGTTGGATCTCAGATAATTCTCACTGATGGTTATTCTGTAATTTAGTTGTAATTGCTGTGGTCCTGAGAGGCGGTGAGCACAGTGTTTACCTTCTCTGCCATCTTGATCAGAAATCACCTTCTATCCTTTCTTAGTGAGCAGACATTGACTTATCTCACCTCATGCCTCTTCGTGCTGGCTCCCAGAAATATAACACTTTCTCTCATTCTCCATTGTCCTTCTTATTCTCAAGTACAATAACCACTCTTGTCTGGGGCTTTTCCAATGCTTTTTGCTTGTCTGGAAAGTTCTTCCTCTGTGTTTTATATGCACATTCCCCTGATTTCTTCATCTCTATCCCCCTTTCCCCTCATCATAGAACATTGTCCTTTCTATTTTAATTGCAATCTCTTTTTTCTTTCCCTCTCTCTTTATATTGCTAGATTTTTTTTCTTCATAGTACTTACTACCATCGTACACATTATAAACTTGTTTATAATTGTCTCTTTCCACTGGATGCATGTTCCTTGAGAGGAGAAACTTTGGTTTGTTGTTTTCTTCTTGTGCCTAACACATAATAAATGTTAAATATATATTTTACTAAACACAGGTGTAAAACAACAAATATTTCTTGAGTAACTCTCATTATCTAGACAGTGAGCTAAACATAGTAAAAACATTCCAGAAAAAGAAACAGTCCAAACAAAGAAAGGAAATTATAATACAGTTTTGGAGCTGAGCAGTCTAACTAGCTAGAGAAAATATTTTACCTCAGTACATCTAGTGAAATGAGACTTTAATTTGTAGGGGGCAAATCATAAAATTTTTAATACCATCCTAAGAAATGCACTGTATCATGTGGCAAGAGCAAGTAGAGAGAAAACTGACTGAATAACAGAAATGTTAAGGGCTGGGATTCCCCCAGACAACGATGTTTAGCACAAATGTTTAGCACTAGCATACAGAAGCCTGGTTAGTAATGACAACTAGGAATGTGATGGCTGGGACCCTAGACTGCATATCAGAAATAAAGCTGGGACTGATAATAATTAGATTATTTCAGACATAGTTATAACTGGAACAATGGTATCTTAACTTCACAGATTGTAGTAGTTGCATAAGGAATTTCATCAGAGAACGGAGCTGTTATAAATTAGGAAACGTTAGGGCAGAGACAACAGGTCAATGAGCAATAGATAAGCAAGCGTGCATCAATAAGACTAAGACGAAGGTAACCTGAGACAATTCGCTATTTGCTACCACAGAAAGCCTGATACTATCAGTGTAATCACTTTACAGCAATAAAAGAAAACATAGGTTAAAGAAGAAATGGGGAAATAAACACCTAAACACAAAACACCAGTTAGACTAAAAAAAATAAAACTCACTCTGATCAGGAAAATACTTGAGGTGCCATTAGCTGTGGCCTTTTAGTCAGCTAGAGAATATCTGGTGCTACAGTCTTGCTTAAATTCTGCTCAAAGACAGTGATGTATTGGATGTGAGAGTCACTTCTACTTGACAATGTCTGGAAATTAAAGTATTAACTCAATTTAAACCCTGGGAAAGTATTAATTACCTTTTTATTTTATCAATTCTAAATGCCTATGAAAACCTGATTGGTTTTTTTGTTTTGTTTTTTGTTTTGTTTTAGTTTAGTAATGCATCAGGAACACTGAGAATGTCTGAGTAAGAAATATAAGGACAAAATCAAGCATAGACTTTTTACACTTTCTTTTTTAAACTTCAAGGTAAAATATTTACAGACAATATTTATCTCCTAGGGAAGAAATAGATATAAAGTCTGTTTTGGAAGAGGGATGTCTACAGGGGTCCTAACCCCAAAATACCTGAAAATCTTATATTTACAATGGGAGAGAGTCTTCAGTGGTTCAGACTAGCTCTCTAAAAAAGTTCTAGTTAAAATGTACTGCAGTAGCATTCTGATTCCAGTTTTAGTGGGATAATATTGAAAAATGAATTAATTTCTTATCTCTTTGGACAGGTGGAATCTGGCAAAACCAAACATTTTTATGTTCTTGCTATGATAATTATGTAACTACCGGTATACCCAAAGAGGAGAATAGTCTAAAAATAAAAAGAAACAGTTAGAAAAAAATGATTGAGAAACATAAACTTGCACACATAGAATGTCATGAGGTGGGCATTCTCTATCATATCACTGCTTTGACACCCTGTATAGTGCTAATTAATAGCTTATATTTTTCTTAAAGATAGTTTTTATATTTGCTTCTTGTTCCTTAGCTAATGTCTTTATTGTTTGTTGAATTTATAAATTTATATAATATTAGGAAATCTAGAAGGCATATTTGAAGATTAATATAATAGAAATTGAATATGATTAACAACATGATCCCTCTTCAAGGCCAGAGTCTCTGACCATGGTTCTG